>JASANE010001204.1:0-82141 GCA_030248225.1 Trileptium ribeirensis
CAGAGGTAATAGTACGCTATCAGTACCACAATTTTGAACATCAACGTGAGAAACTGGTGGTAATTTGCGGTTGAGCTCTACAAGGTTTCTTATGTTGTCTGTGAATGTTAACAGAGAAGTATAAGCACGATTGCAGTCGAGACATACATGATCCGATGACTACATAACTTACTAGTTGATACCTGTTTAAGAAATTTGTACCCCTACATGTACGTTGTGTACCCCTGTGTATCCAAATTCTGTACCCATTTGCTGTATTTTGTACCTCTGTTGACCCTTATTGTGTACCCATAGCCGCGTTTTGTACCCCTGTTCTGTACCCCTGTGTATCCCCACTCTGTAGCTCTACTGGTGTGGTTTTTACTCCTGTGTACTCCTACTACGTTCCCGTACGGCTACGCTTTGTAGCCATATGGGTACCTGTTCTACCCCTACAGGTAAGTTTGTACCCATATGATTACGCTGTATACCCATATTCCCCACCCCTATAACTGCATTTTGTATCCCTGTTCTGCAGCGCTACGGGTACGCTTTGTACCCCTAGCTAGGTCGCAAATCTCGTTCATGTACCCGTGAGCTCATTGATTTGGGGTACCCCAACCACTTTACTAAGTTATTCAGTACCCTTCTTTGTCCTACGCTTTCGTATTATTTTCTCAATTTTATATGTATCATGTGCAATTCTTACTTTCTACAACTCTTGCCCATAAAACTTACCTAGTATAATTTCATTATTAGCATCAACAATTTGATATACTGGTTGGTTATAAGGAAACTGCTCATTGACTGTAAACACTTCTTGCGACCAAAGTTGATTGAAACCACGTTCAAAAGGAGGGCGTTCAATTGAAACGCGTACAGTATCACCTATTTCAAATTTGTATCTTACTTCGATGTCTTTAGCTGGAAATAACTTTACCCTAATCTCATCTTCATTATCAACCTTGGAAGGTGTGAAACCATAACTGTTTTCTGTATTGTTATAACTATCAACCAGTGATTGAAGATTGTCATTATATTCGAGAATTTTTGGAAGTTAGAAATTTATAAATTTTCGATTTCAAAAATCATATAAACGTTCAGCCATACTTGCCTTGGTTTTCTTATTCTTAGCAGTATAAATATTTATACCCTTTTCCTTACAGTACTCATATAGCAAGCTATTTACAAATTCCTTACCGTTATCAGTTTTGAAAATTTTCTGGTTTATTCCTTTCAAATACATGTTTCAATGCTGTGAGCATTGATGTTGCTGTTTTCTATTTCACTGGAGCCACCCATGCATACTTTGAAAAACAATCAATAACCACAAGTAAATATTTTATACCATCATTATATGTTGACAGGTTACTCATATCAGCTAAATCGGCCTGAAATACGCCATTTAAACCTTTGACAACAGTACGTCTACGTTTATATCTTAATCGTCTTGGTTTATGTAAAGTATATGTCTCCTGACCACATAACCAATCTTGTACTTTTCTGTCCACCCTTGAGGTTACGATAGCCGGGGTCGTATGGGCATGGTGTTAGGAAGTTGCGCCATGCAGCTGCGTCACCGGTTATTACACAGAAGCTACCATGCGATACGTTTAAGTGGATGTTGCGTGAAGACATTGATGAAATTAATTGGTCGATTGTGGATTCAGAGGGTGATATTGGTTATGTGTTAGAGGTGGATCTCGATTACCCAGAAAACCTACACAACCTTCACAACGACTACCCATTGGCTCCTGAACGACTACGAGTTAGCAATAGTATGCTCTCTTTATACTCACGAAATCTCAAGGAGTCACTTAACGTCTCAAATGCAACCGTAGAAAACTGGTACCTAACCTCAACAGTAAGCTAATGTATAGGCTACATCTGCGAAATTTGCAGCAGTTTATGAGATTGGGACTAAAGCTCAAACAAGTTCACCGTGTCGTGTCATTTAATCAATGCGCGTGGATAGATCCGTACCCGTACATTACATTCAACACCACCATGCGAAAAACAGCAAAAAGTGACTTTGAAAAAGACTTATACAAATTGCTCAACACTGCGGTGTTTGGTAAAACAATGGAAAATGTGGGAGCATATATATGTTGACATTAAACTAGTGAAAATAGATATGCAAAATTGGTGGCAAACCCTCGCTACACAATGTCATCAATATTTAATGAAGATCTTGTTGCTGTAAAGATGCACCGCAAGACAGTCAAACTATGCAAACCAATCTATGTCGGCTTCACAATTTTAGATTTATCTAAATCGCTCATGCACGAGTTCCACTATACTTACATGAAGCGAAAATATGTTAACCAATGCAAACTTCTTTTCACCGACACGGATTCACTTTGCTACCAAGAGAAAACTAGCGACATCTATGACGATATGAAATCAAATTCTTCATACCTCGATACGAGCGACTACCCAACCGAACACCCACTTTATTCTCTGTGAACAAGAAAGTGTTAGGAAAGTTGAAAGATGAAACAGCGGGGTCACCAAATGAAGAATTTGTTGGACTTCGGTCTAAGATGTATAGTATTAAATGTGGTGGTGTCGAGAATAACGTGCAAAGGGCATCAAGAAAACTGTCGTCAAAAACAGGATAAAGCACCAAAATTACGTAGATACACTATTTAACAATGACAAAATGAGGCATGAAATGAATATGATTCGACCGAATAAACATATATTGAACACAGTAACATCAAACAAAACTAGTTTATCAGGATAAGATGACAAACGATATATTATGGATGATGGTGTGACTTCATATGCACATGGACATTGTGATATTGGAAGACATGTATAATGATCATGTGTATAGTTCTTATTTAATAAATTATGTTATAAAACATTGTGTTATCTTTGAGCAGATATTGACAACCTGCGCATCGTAAAGGTATTAAACATGGAGGAAATTCTTAAAAAGAATGTGTTGTTTCAATCTTTTGCAATGGATGCTAAGTTGAAAGCAATATATTACGACCCTACCAACGTTGCGGGGTTTTCAACTGTACTCAAACTATTCACTGAAGCTAGAAAGCATGGTGTTAATGTTATGATAAGAAAAGTACAAGATTGGTTATGTGGTCAGGAGACATATACTTTACATAAACCAAGACGATTAAGATATAAACGTAGACGTACTGTTGTCAAAGGTTTAAATGGCGTATTTCAGGCCGATTTAGCTGATATGAGTAACCTGTCAACATATAATGATGGTATAAAATATTTACTTGTGGTTATTGATTGTTTTTCAAAGTATGCATGGGTGGCTCCAGTGAAAAATAAAACAGCAACATCAATGCTCACAGCATTGAAACATGTATTTGAAAGGAATAAACCAGAAAATTTTCAAAACTGATAACGGTAAGGAATTTGTAAATAGCTTGCTATATGAGTACTGTAAGGAAAAGGGTATAAATATTTATACTGCTAAGAATAAGAAAACCAAGGCAAGTATGGCTGAACGTTTTATACGTATTTTGAAATCGAAAATTTATAAATTTCTAACTTCCAAAAATTCTCGAAGATATAATGACAATCTTCAATCACTGGTTGATAGTTATAACAATACAGAAAATAGTTATGGTTTCACACCTTCAAAGGTTGATAATGAAGATGAGATTAGGGTAAAGTAGGACCAGCTAGAGACATCGAAGTAAGATACAAATTTGAAATAGGTGATGTTGTACGCGTTTCAATTGAACGCCTTCCTTTTGAACGTGGTTTCAATCAACTTTGGTCGCAAGAAGTGTTTACAGTCAATGAGCAGTTTCCTTATAACCCACCAGTATATCGAATTGTTGATGCTAATAATGAAATTATACTAGGTAAGTTTTATGGGCAAGAGTTGTAGAAAGTAAGAATTGCACATGATACATATAAAATTGAGAAAATAATACGAAAGCGTAGGACAAAGAAGGGTACTGAATAACTTAGTAAAGTGGTTGGGGTACCCCAAATCAATGAGCTCACGGGTACATGAACGAGATTTGCGACCTAGCTAGGGGTACAAAGCGTACCCGTAGCGCTGCAGAACAGGGATACAAAACGCAGTTATAGGGGTGAAGAATATGGGTATACAGCGTAATCATATGGGTACAAACTTACCTGTAGGGGTACAACACGTACCCATATGGCTACAAAGCGTAGCCGTACGGGAACGTAGTAGGAGTACACAGGAGTAAAAACCACACCAGTAGAGCTACAGAGTGGGGATACACAGGGGTACAGAACAGGGGTACAAAACGCGGCTATGGGTACACAATAAGGGTCAACAGAGGTACAAAATACAGCAAATGGGTACAGAATTTGGATACACAGGGGTACACAACGTACATGTAGGGGTACAAATTTCTTAAACAGGATCAACTAGTAAGTTATGTAGTCATGGATCATGTATGTCTCGACTGCAATCGTGCTTATACTTCTCGTCAACATTTGCATAGACATAAGAAACCTTGTAGAGCTCAACCGCAAATACCACCAGTTTCTCACGTTGATGTTCAAAATTGTGGTACTGATAGCGTACTATTACCTCTGGAATTATCATTCACGTGCGTTGTAAGTGGTCAAGCCGGGAGTGGAAAAACTCGATGGATATATCGATTATTGAAATATGGGCTATTTGATCAACCAGCCAACAAAATTTTGTACTGTTACAGCATATTTCAAGAAATAAACGCTACAATGTTGAATGAAATTTCAAATTTAGAACTATACGAAGGTATACCCACAGAGTATCCTGAAACAAAACGATACTTATATCACACTACATTGTATATAGATTGCAGGATGTCGCGGTACATTTTTGCATCTTTTAGGATGTACAACGTTCCCACTTTTGTCGTGACCCATTAACATTTGTAGGGCTCCACTCATTGTTTTCAACATTGTGCACTGAACGCGTTTTTAGGTTGCTGTACAGACGTGGGACAAGAACTGAGGGTGGTATGAGTTTGTACCGCTCTGCCTTTTGAACTCTGAGGGATTCGGGTTTGTATAATTAGAATTTCATACGCACTTCCAATTCTCTTGTGGCAATGAGTCTTGAGGTTTGCCTTCTTGAGGTGCGTTAGACTATTCACTTCAAAATTTTGGTTAGGATCTGGGCTCAAAATTTGAACAAAAGAGTTGGCCTCAATCTGGTCGTGGAAGAGGTGTGTCGAATCACGGTGCTACACAGTGCGGATTTTGCAGACGCTGTTTAATTTTGTTTCGAAATTTTTTTTGGTTCACTGTTTCTATTGGAGTTGTTTTTATTGTTCAAATCTATGAACCCGTATTCGCGCGTTAAAATTGTGAACTTGCGAAAACGCGAAGCATGGAAATCAGGCATGTATTTTGTGTTCCCAATTTACTTGATTTTCAGCTCCCGGAAACTGGAAAAAGTTATTTTTTAACCTGGCGTAGTGCAAAGCCATGGGAACGGTGTAACATGGCCAAATATTTGCCGTTGGGTTTAACCAGTGGGATGGATATTGCAACCATTAATTGTTGGTACGACGTGTTTTGTTTTGGCGCTTGTAATTTTTGTACGCTACACTGTAGTGTTTTGTGTATCGCAGTGCAATGAACAAACAGTTCGGTAGTTCAAACTTGTTTATTTAAAAAAGTCTTTTTGCAAGTTTTATATATTTTTTGGCTTACAGTATTATTTTTATTGATGTATATACAATATTTACTAAGCCGTATAATAAACTTTATATAAAAGATGCGTAGGTGAACCGAAGAAAGTTTTTTGTACATAGACAAACCATCGGCACTATCGTGTTTCTGGCAAATATTACCAATTTGACGGAGCCGATTTTTCCAGCGTGCCGAGTAATTCGTAACTGACGGTCTGCCCCTCCCAGTGCTATGGGTGTGCTGTAGTATTGCTTTGGTTGTTGGTTGTACACTGTTGTAGCGCATACTCAGTTATTGATGGAAAATTTATCTGAAAAATATTCAGGCAGCCGGGAACGATTTTGAATCTGGTGGGAGAGGTAAACATTCATAAAACAGGGGACGCGTGACAAGGTGGAATTAGAGTTGGAACTTTTCAAAATTAATAACCGCACCCGGACTCGGACTATGCAGATAAATGATAAATATACATGCTTTTGTTTAGTTGCGCATACTGAAGATCATTTTATCTCACTTCCAAAATGTATATTATATGTGGAAATGATGTTCATTAGTGTGTTAGTGCACGAGATTGGTAAGCTCAGCGATAACACCATCATTCGCAAGCATATATAAGACTTTTTTATTAAGCTTCAGTTTGGACCTATACTTATAAATAGAATCGAACCACTTTAATTGAATTTTAATTGTATTTTAGTTTAATTATTTTTACGGATCTTTGGTGACCTATAATTTTTAGCTACAAGAAAGTTAGTTTTCTCACAAATCAGCAGTTGTTGTCGGGCCGCAGTTTGCACTCCCGTACACTATGGGTTGGGCAGGCCTCGGGACCTGGTAGAAGCATGCAATGTCGTAAAAGGGGGCATCGTAGGTAAATTATGCATCATTATAATACCATAGTTTAACTTTTCACGTGCAATATTTTATATTCTAGATGCTTCTGAAGAGCCGACTAGCATTTCAAAAACAATATTGATTGAGTTTCTGCTCTCGCCGTGGTTCACAATACATAGTATATTCTTTAAAAATTTGTTTTTTGTTGGAACCAGACTAGATAACGTTGCAATATTACACTCGCACACGTACACGCCACTATTTAGTTTCGGCGTCAAAATCGATTTTTATTATATTTTGGTATCCCGCAATCTTGTTATTATAGAGATGTATATTGACATACAAATTTCGTAGGGTTTTCTTTCACGCAGTGGCGCCGATCTGACTGAAACATTAGGCTATAAACCAGCTATACTACTGAGTAAAATATTAGAGTCTGCAGTGCTTGGGCTAATAAAATGCTAAACAACCGACTTTGTGGAATGTTTTAGTGCAGATTTATTTAACGTTTTACATGAATACATGAATCATATTAATATTTGTGTAAGGTTTGCTGAAGTTAAAAGTTATAAGATCGTTTTAAAACCACATACCATCGAGGCAGCACTTTAAAATTTTGTTAGGTAGGTGGTTTTCCGAGAATTCGTAGCTCTGGGGAAATCTAGATCTGGGGAAGGCTCTCGGGTATATAAGCGAGTTGCACAGCTCAGTCGGTGAGTTCTCTCCGAAGCAGTTGCCGCTGGTAAGTAGCTCTATTATTATTTATGTTGAAATTTTCCTTAAGTGCTGAGAATAAGCACACTGTAACATAGTAGCAATTGGGAAACTAGTGGTGGAGTTGGAGTAACTGTGGTACTCTATTAGCTAAGGCGTTTGGTCGTCTTCTAGTGGCTTAAGAGTTAAGTGTATAGCAGGGAAGGACGCTAATTCCCTTCCTTTCGGTACCTTTGCCTTGTATTGGTTGGAGATTTATCTGTCTATGATCAGACCTCACGGTCACACTCACCGTTTTCAACAATTGTTCTCTTGGGTACCCTGTTACATAATATACTTAAGGATAGCTTGGGGAACACATACTGCATAGTCGTAACTTTGTATACCTATAGGAGAGTTAATCTCCGAAGAAACCGCAGCTGGTAAGTAGCTCTTTAATTAATTTACACTAGCATTAAAAGTTATTGTGTGAGGAAGGACGAATTATTCCCTTCCTATATTATAGGGCAGAGTTTTGTTGGGAGGACGCTTATCCCCTCCCTTGATTTGTGAGAATTTTAACTGTGGTTGCCCTATAGTACTATTAGACCTCACGGTCACTCTCACCGTTTCAATTACTGTTTTATTTTCGACCATAGTAATAACCTTGGGGCAATAATAGGAGAGGTTTTAGTGAGTGTGTGTCCTAGCTTTCTGTGTTTAAGATTGAATTAGTTAACTTAGCCGTGACTGATTTTGCTCGGAGAGTCCTGTGTCTTTGATATTTCTTGGAAGTTTATACTAAGCTTGTGTGGTGAGCTGAGTCCTAGGTCCTGAGTGCTATATTATACATAATACGGGTTCTTGTTGAAACTTCTTAGGACTAGCTTTGCTACATATCCTTCTGGAGATGGGCACGTTTTATATGTACTGGACGACTTAATGATTGAGGCAGCGAATGACAAACAGCTAGCAGCAGCATTATCTCGCATGCGACACAATAAACTCAGTACCATTTTTGTTACACAGAATTTATATCACGAAGGCAAAAATATGCGAACAATCACCCGCAATGCTCTATATATGGTTCTTTTTCCAAACTGCCGAGACCAGTCTATGATACATAGTTTGGGAAGGCAAATGTGGCCTTCTAAATCAAATTTTCTCTCAAGCGCATTTGAACAAGCAACGAAAGAGCCGTTTGGGTACTTATTTCTTAACCTAAAACCGGCAACACAAAACGTATTGAGGGTACGACAGAATATATTCCCGCAGATGAACAGTTGTTTGTATATTCTTAAAAAGGATTTATTCATGAAAATACGAAACTGTCTCGAAATATTGAGCGTAATTTACCTGCTTTGGAGTTTCTTATTGGATCATCAGCTAAAGTTATTGCGGCTGTAATTAAAGTTGCACATATATCTCTAATTCACGCATTTGCGGAGATTGCATATAACATAATACAAAACACCAAAACAATCATAAAGTTCTTAAAAGCATTGCAAGTGAACGAGTTTCAGCTTCAAGAAAGAAAAAGTTGCTTAAGCCTACTGTGGTTAAGTATTTGATTAATTACATTAATAAATATTATGGCACGTAAGATGGCGGTGGTACCAGTTAGCTGGTAGCAAATTATGAAGAATAGTGGATTACATGATAAAGTACCAGTACCAGTTAAAAATGAGGTAACAATATACTAAAGCAAAGAAAATCCAGACTTGTCACTTATGTTTCCTAAAAATTTACGAAATAAAGCTAAATTACTGTTAAACAATATAAAAGATTTAAAGTTGAATGATAACAACCAAGTGATTTGCCCGGATAAAACTGCTGGTTCCAACATATTTGATTTGGTGAAGTACTTTATATCAGATATACACTTTTCACCGCCTCGACCTCTTACTCTGAAAAGTTTGAAACACTTCTTAGAGGAGTACCTTTATCAGCTTTTGGAAGGGGGAGAAAAGGTAAAGTAGCTGAGCAGAAAACCAAATGGAGAACACTTTATTCTTAAAAAGACAACAAAGCGCTTATTTATCAATCATGGGAGTTGTTGTTGTTTGTGACTTGAGCGAACCAGTTGTCGAGTTTCCGACAGCAGTTTGTGCAACTAAGGTTAGAGTGCTGGACATAGAGCTACCAGATAAATATGTAAACATAGAGGGAGGTACCATTGAGTACTTTTCAAACAAATCTTGGAAACAATTTACGGTTGAACGGAGATATTATACAGTTAATAATCTACTATCATACCTAAACATGTTCAGTACTAGCATTGAGTTTACAGTTAACCCATGTTGTGACATGATTAGTGTATATTTGCTAGACAACGCAGAAATAAAATTATTTCCCGAAATTCAGATGCTGTTTGGGTTTGAAAATGCACACTTAAAAACGGCAGGTACTCTGGAAACAAATGTGTGGATCTTGGAAGATACAAACCTACCTTTCTTATGAGTTCCTTTGTAAAGGATCGATTAGTAAATGGCAGGTACAAACCATTGCTACATGTAATTTCAGCACCCAAAAACACCATGTCGTTAGACTTGAATAATTGTATGTTTAAAGTGCTTGGTTTTGAGGTTGTTGATTGTAAATTCAAACAAGTAGAGTTCTTTTAAAGTGCAAAAATTGTTATTCGATTGTGGTTTAGTTCTTAAAAAGGATTAATGTAAATAAAATACATGCTAAAAATGGCACCACCTTCATGCTTTAATTCATCAAGGCAACTAAGTGCGGTAGCACTCAAAAACGTTAAGAAAATGTAAAGAAGAAAAGTCTTAAAAAGGATCACAAGAAGAAGAAAATCAAACATGGCAAACGTATACGGCGTCGAAAAACTTAACTGGCAGGGAAATCAATACCCCGTTCAGCAATCGATAATCTCAACACAGCTGGTGGAAGTGGCATGTGAAACAACGTTACCGAGCAGCGACACGGATGATTCGTTTCGTTTTAAAATTGGTGAAAGTGCTTTTGATTTGGTTGATATTTCAGAAATATTTGCATATATTGAATTTGAAATACTGAAAGGTGATGGTAAGGAGATTAAGGACGCAAACCTTAAGTTTACACCATATAACATGTTTGGTTATGCACTATTCTCGTCAGTTGAAATGAAAATTAATGCTGAACCTATAACATTCAACCAAAAGCATTACCCGTGGATGACATATATATTATACATGCTACATCTGAGTGAAGATCAAAGGAAGCAATATTTACCGGGATGTCTCTACAAACCAGATCAGACGTACATGTTTGATGATCTACAAGATAATAGGGTTCCGTTTATAGAAATGCGCTGACTACAATGTCACAAAAATGTGAACTTTACTTTCCTATCATTACAGACGCACATTTGACACATACCTACCTACCCCCGAAAAGTAGACTAGAGTTTAAATTTACTCGAAGTTCACCATCACTAATATTGCTGCATGAACCAACGAATAAATTGTTAGTACGGATAAATGATTTTAAACTTTACATACCCAAGGCAAGACTAACAAAACAAGCTCTCGAGTATCAAGATAAAATTTTAAATAGTAGTGGGGTTAAATTTCCTAGTATACGGTACAAAGTTCAAACACTTTCAGTAAATAAAGGGTTACAGAATGTGGATTGGACAATTTTCGAAGGAGCATTACCACGTAGAATATACATTTGGGGCATAACGCAAGAAGCATATGCTGGTGCACCAAAGACAAATTTAAATTAAGTTTACCAGATATGAATAGCTTTACAGTGTTTATGAACGACGATAGATACCCATGCAATATATCTCTTCTGTGCAAAGCTGGTAACGACATGAGGCTATTTTATAATACATTGCATGCTTTAAATAGCAGAACAGAAAATTTGGGATTCACTGAAGTCGGCTTTCGACACGGTGCAGGTTATCAGATTTTTGTATTGATTTGAGCATAGATCATAGTAGTGATTGTAATTATATTTCAAACCCACCCGATGGTCAATTGAGACTTTCTATTGATTTTGCGGAAGAGTTGAAAAAGGCAATTGCCATTTTCGCAATGGGTGAATTTACAGCTGAATTGAACATTAACGCAAATAAAGAAGTATTTTGGAATAAAATGTCTTAAAAGGTCTAAAAATAAAACTCTATCAACTATGAATAAAAAGGTTATAGTGCATTAAATGCTGTATTGTTTATAACAATTATTGGTGAGACGGTTATATTGACGTTAAGTGTAAAGCGTACCACACGTGTAATTGTACAAAATACTTCGAAAATCGAGCGAAAAATGGAACCCCGCAGAAGGCTACGATATTAATTGGATCAATAAAACATCATCAAATCTACATTTCAACGTACGACTCAAACCAAGGAAAAGTCTGAAATGGAGCGCAAGATGGTTTATCTATTCGACGAATTTGAACATTTGTTTAACAAGTTATCGATACCTTATCAACACGGACTTATATTGGTAAGATCGATTGGCATTTATCGAGGATATACGTTCACCAACCATTATATGGAAGCAAGATTTATGAAACATCATGCAACGTACGATTTGGATAAAGTGCTTCATCAACGATACATTGGAATCAATATTCGTGAAGCGTATGGAACAATACGTGTGCAACGTTTACCTTCAATAGGAAATTGATTATTGACAAAACCGAGCGGATGAGTTTCGACGTCAATGTGAAGCAACAGGGCGACTATATCGACGGGCGATCGAAAGAGGAAGAAAATCTGCTCAAGGTTCAACGACGACGGCAAGCCCATGTCAGGGATGAAATATCTTAAAAGGCTTGCATACGAAAGTTATTGCATTGTCATATCAAAATGAATCTCCAATTTTCCAATCACCTTATGCAGCAACATGTGAAAAACGACGTTCCAGGACGCTCATTCCTAATTGGCGACTGTCGAGAGAATATTGCTGAGACAGTATTTAACGGCGGCGAGCATTTTCATCGACCTGACAGCCGCGTAGAACACTAAAAATTTCAACAAAGTAGTTGGATTACTCGGGTTGAACAAAGAACCAGGGCATATATTATGCGTCATTACAGAAGATAATATTGTCATAACGGCATATGTATACTCTCAATCGGTTCACGCGAGGAAGAGAAAGTTGAAATTGAGACAGCTGTGTCGTAGTTGAATACTTTGTGTTTATTTGTGCGATTGTGTTTAATAAAAAAAAAGAAAACGTAGCGGTAGCCTACAACTGCCTGATGAGGCCCTTGGTACGCCCGAAACGCTTTCACCTTATTACCATAATACCACCTTCACGTATGTGGAGGTGGTAAAACCAGCAACCGGGAAGAGGGAGGGGAGGGTAAAACGCCCATTTTGTATCTTAGCCACCATACGTATGCATATTATACAAAGAGCAAGGTTGGTTGTCATCATCGTTTCAACCACTCCATATGATTTAAAATTAACATTATTCAACGATTCGCAATATATATGTAGTTCCATGAGAACTGGAACTACTAGTGCGTTACCATAGCAACTGAACCAAGTATATATATATATGCTATCTGTCACCCCACCCACCCCACTTGTGTGTGTGGGGGGCAAAACCCCCATTTTCTATCTTAGGCACCAAACGTATGCATATTATATTTATGATATATAGTATGATCGCCGCCTCCACATATGTGGATGGGACCCAAAACATGCAACAATTGCCACATGATTTGACTTCACCAACTGGGAGGAGGGAGGGGGGCGCAAAAGCAGCTTTTTTCATCTACTCATCGGAATCATTTTGAATTCTAGAGAGATCCCAGTCAAGAAACAAGTAACTCAGGCAAGACATGCGTCATATTGGCCCACATACTTCGACGCGTTCAAAGAAGTGCTTGCAAGGTGCCAACACATTAAACGTATTTTTCAAAAGCCGTAACACTGGAACGTGGTCAGCGACAGCAGGGTCATCTTTTCTGAAGTAAGTTGTGTGATTCTGAATCACCGAGTAAACCCGGTGGTATTGGAAACGACATGGTCGCGTTGCAGACTTTCCGGTATGGCACATGTCAAAGACATAGCTTTGTCATCGCGGCGATTATAAAAACTTTCTATGACTGTAAGCTGTTGCACACAAATGTCCGAGAGCCTGACCAGCTTGAATTTCATAAACTCGTTTCATACAAGATGAAAACGCGTGTTCAATAAACCATATTCGCCCGGCTAATGCGAATGATTGCCTGACATTTTCGAATCGACTGTCGAAAGCAGCAGCCATTTTTGATTCATTGTCGGTACCAATAAAAAAATGGGTCGATACAAATTCCATCAATGTTGACAGCCGATTCCAGCACGTCATAAGTAAAGCCAGAGTCGCGAGATACATTGGTCAGATCTTGTAAACAGAGAGGAAACTGGTATTCTTCCCAGTTTTCCGTCAATCCACAGGCAAGGATGCCTCTATATGATTGACGAACTTGCAGTATACCGCACAAATGTAATTCGCTAAGAAAATATATATTTTTAGATACAAATAAGCATATACTTCGGGTTGTGCCTGCTATGATTTTATTCTGGCCGGGCTTCGGGCCTGTTCATTAGGAATTCTGGTCGGGCTGGGCCAACGTCAATCACATCTCTGGCCGGGCTGGGCCGGCGTCGATCATATCTCTGGTCGGACTGGGCCGACGTCGATCACATCTCTGGTCGGACTGGGCCGACGTCGATCACAATCTCTGGTCGGACTGGGCCGACGTCGATCACATCTCTGGTCGGGCTTGGCCGATGTCGATCATATCTCTGGCCGGGCTGGGCCAACGTCAATCACATCTCTGGCCAGGCTGGGCCGACGTCGACCACATCTCTGGCCGGGCTGGGCCGACGTTGTTCACATCTCTGGTCGGGCTGGGCCTACGTCGATCACATCTCTGGCCGGGCTGGGCCAACGTCAATCACATCTCTGGCTGGACTGGGCCGACGTCGATCACATTTCTGGTGGGGCTGGGCCGACGTCGATCACATCTCTGGTCGGGCTGGGCCGATATCGATCACATCTCTGGCCGGGCTTGGCCGACGTCGATCACATCTCGGGCCGGACCGGGCCTAAAAAATTAGGCCGTTCTCACATCTACACTATAGTAATAAATTTTGCATTGTATTATTCACGTCCACAGGTTTAACAAATAACCGATCAGTTATGTTTGCCATTTTCGAAATCCTCTGAGTAAACAATATATGCAGCATTCGGAATCGGTTATTTTTTTCACTGCGTGTGGCGGCCGTCCGAAAAGGAAATCGACGTACCACGATACTCAATACAGTATTCGCTCGCGTCTATTATACTTGCTAACGTTGATTTGAGTGAGATTTAAAATTTTCGACAAATATTATTGCACAAACAACAAACAACTGCAACGTTTGACTGCGCAACGCTGTCTTGCATTTATTATGTTTATTTGTAATAGTATAGTGTAGTTTATTTACTGTTAACGTTGTATGAGTAACATACACAGTTTTTCTATTTGCAAAATATGCAGCATACGCCGAATATTAAAATTTCACGAATAATACAATCGTTAGAGGTGGAAGCAGGCCGTAATTTTTCATTCGGGCCCGTTGGAAATCAAAGTCGGACAGGGCTGCAGCTGCAAAATAGAGGCCCGGCCCGTGGTAAATCGAGGCCCACCCGGCCTGCCCAGCTAGAAATCAAGGTCGGCCCAGCTCGTTTATAATCGGACGTTGGTCCGCTCATATAAATGATACATACAGGCGATAGTTAAATAAAAAATAAGCGTGAAATGAACGCGACAAAATTTCTTGAAACGAACCCAAAGCTATTCGCAACGTGTTATTCATTCGATTTTTACAAGAGGCGCGAAGGACCAGAATTTTTCGGTCCGGCCCAGACTGCTGGAAATCGGGTCGGCAAGGCCCAGCCTGTTGGAACTCGGGCGGACCCGGCCCGGATCTGTAACATTTCGGCCCATCCCGCATGCAAGGATGGGCCGAGCCCCGGGCCGAAATTCTTGCCTCATGTAGCACGCAGAGCTAGCGGTGTATGTTCTTCAACGTTCGAGTTAAATCTAAGAACAATCCTCCAATCGGATTATTTTTGATAGATAATGCACATGCTTAATATTAACCTGTATCTCTTTGTTCCATTTATTTTTGCTTCATAATTGTAAAGAACATTTGTTCACATTTGTAATAAATTGTTCTAGACAAACTTCAAATCTCTGTTCAATGATATCTTTGCGCGCACGTGCTACAACAATAATATTCTGGAGACATTCTGGAACTATCCTGATTATTTCCATTATGAAACAATCGCTTATTGCATTGATATATACTGATTGGGCTGTCCGTAGCTCTGCAAGAAGATACGATATGTTGTTATTTATAACAACTAATTAACTCGGCTTACACCACGTTTACATGATTCCAGTCGTAGTGTGCGGAAACATAACATTTAGAGAAACCTTTTGACCTTCAATTATAATAGTACAAAATAAACATTCATGTATTGGTTTCCCATAGACGATATACATGAAAAACCCCACAAGATTCTAGGAACGGTTTTTGGTTTTGGTGGTGGCTATCAATGTCGCTCAAGTTTAATCGGTTCGGTCGTTCTAACGATTTTCACACCGATGTCATCTCTACCGCCATTTGCCTATTCAATTTTAAACCTGTTAGGTAATCAAAAACTACGGTATATAAAAAAATTGCCGGGTTTATCAAATTGAATGACACAATATTTCAAGACGAACAAAACGATCTTAGCTATTTTCCAGGACCATTCTTTCGGTGCAATATGACTCTTATGAAAACATCCTGTATGAAAGCTGGTGGCTTTGGTACCTGGTTAATAACCCTGATCCAATGCACCTACAATAAGCAAATGCGAAAAAGTGATGTAACCAATCAGAGCACTTCGCAAATTAGGTTCAATTATGGGATCACGTTTTTTCGGGTCTTTTCATTTAGCCACCACCCCCACCGCAGCTCGAAATTGCAGATTGGAGACTTTGAATATACAGCGATAGTTTTGGTACCATTAGACTCAGCTCAACGAGTTGGTTCAAAAATAGGTCAGTTTTATGACATTTTTTCGATTTTTTGGGTTCCCAATGGTTCCCGTGGTACCGAAGATTTTCGAAAAAAGTTAATCGATACATGTATAATTTTATATATCGTTCGTACCTCATTTACAGGCTGAGTCTAATGAGGCTAAAGTAATCTCAATCGGTTCACGAGTTAAGAAGTTATTTCTATTAATGCTAAATCCTAAAACCTAACGCTAAGCCTTAAAGCACGTCCGTTACCCATAAACCGATTCAGGTAATTTTACCAACATAGATGCTGTTCGTATGATATCAAAATTTTTTTCGAAAATTTTTAGTGCCAAGGGAAGAACCCAAAATGTATTATATATGGACCATTGGGAACCCCAAAAAATGAAAAAATTATAAAACTGGCCGAAATGGATATTTTCTGAACCTGCTCCTCGAGCTAAGTCCAATAGCACCAAAGTTACCGCTGTATTTTCAAAGCTGGAAGAAAAAGACAGTTTTTAACTCCTGTGCGCTTATCGAATGCTGTTTGTTTTAAATATCACAAAATAACGGAAACTGTGAATCCATGAAACATTATTATATATTATTCGGTCGACCTGCTCAACAGACGCTATCGATCACTGGAATATTCTCATCAAGCTATTTACCTGAAATATTAACCCGGTTCATCCTTAAGATGTTAACTGACATAATAAGCTCGATTCGACACAATACAATAATGCTCGTGTAGCATATTATTCTACAACTTGACATGACTAAAGACAAATCTGAGCGTTTGTTTTGCAAAGCGATGTCTCAACATTCACATTTTGGAAGCTGATCTTGAGACACATTTTGTCACATTTCTATCAATTTTGTTACAAATCTCTCCAGTAGTTCTCTTGGATTACCTCGATAGCTGTCTTTCACAAATTCGTTCTTTCTTTTCTAGGCAACGAATCTCCTTCTTTGACTAAACATCCGGAGTATGAAAACAGTGTTTGACATTAGCCAATACTCGAAAAGGTATCCAACATCATGTGGCGTCCAACATATGATTATGTTCAGTGAGATAAAGTGAACTCAGATATTTATCATCAAAATTCAAAATCACTAGTTCCTGGGCAAGGTCCGAGTCGGGCACTGTTACGGAGTTCATAGCAACTATCATGTCGAACAAAATCTACCACCGCAACTTGTCAATGCTATTTATTTAGTTCATGTTTCGTTGCAAAGGTCGTATCAACAATAATGTTAATACTAAAGATGGAATTCGAGCCGAGTTTTCCTGCCCGACCCGACATTGTTTCCTTTTTAAATCATATAATATATATTCTACAAAATCTAAGACAAGCATGGTTTAATGGAAGTCTTCATTTAAATGGGTTGCTTTATCGCTATTTTCTGCAGATAGTAATAACTATTTTTGGGTTATCGGACACTTCGCCCCCTCGCCATGTCCAAAATATTTGCTTTATAATCCGACCAGAAATTAATGACATGGAAAACAGAACATTGTGTAACAGCACACCCTATTTCGGAAGAGTGGCGTAGCCGCAGCTAGCCTACAGATGGTAAAGAAACACCTCCTTACAAAGTCCAAATCATTGCACTGTTACCGATATTTTACATGGTTATCAATAGGGAAAGAAAGTCCATACAGAAACATTTGGGTGGCGATATCACAACTACCCTTGCACTTACTGCAAATAGCACTGCGCTTAGAATTTCTGCAAATAGCATTGCGCTAAGAATTTCTGCAAATAGCATTGCGCTAAGAATTTCAAACTTTACCAATAGCACTGCACTTCTGAATTCTGAGTATTATATTTTCCTGCCGTGTGCCCCAAACTGATTTGACCCGACCCGATCCGTGGGCGCGCAGCTCAACCCGACCCGACTTCCATCTTTATAGCACTACTACTTATATAACCTGAACTTTATCGCGCATAATTATAGCGTAAGCTTGTTTACTATCTGTGGCTTCGCATATGCTATGCTAAGCTCTACGTTGCTTCGTGCTCCACCGTAACTAACGTGTATGTATAGTCTAACTACAAGTATTAAGCATATACAACTATTTGTGGCAGCAGCGTGTTCACTGGCTTGCCTGTGCTTTTTTAGTTTTAGTTTGCTCATATTAATCATCATTATAGTTTTATTTTCGAGGGTGTGATCATGGGGCAGGATCAATCCATCTCTAAGCGGCAGTAGTCGATCACATTAAAGCCTGTTAACTTGCTAGCAATAGAAATTTCAGTGCCTCAATTATCATGGTTTCATTCGAAAATTTTTCTCAATGGTACGTGTCACGGTATATGCGTTCGTCTATGCAGTAAGTTGCATTCACAAGTGCACAAACACAAGGATGTGTGGCGGGGGACGCAGGAGAGAGGCGGGGGAAGAAAGTGA
This sequence comes from Trileptium ribeirensis, assembly GCA_030248225.1. Lineage (NCBI taxonomy): Eukaryota > Metazoa > Nematoda > Enoplea > Enoplida > Thoracostomopsidae > Trileptium > Trileptium ribeirensis. The sequence goes on from JASANE010001204.1 coordinate 18,568, forward strand.
GTCCCTTTCTTCGTCGTAAAGACAAAGCAGCGGATTCCACCGGCAAGGAATTGTCTATTATGAAACTAAAGGCAGAAGAATAGTTATAATCAATAGTGATAAACTTGCAAAGCCCTCTTTATAGATTTCAAATTTTCGGGCTTCGCGCGCCTGAAATAATTCTTTCAGTGGCGGTGGACAAGCCTCCAATTTCCGCAATCGTGGGCTCACAAAAATTTGCACGCCACACCTCTGCAGAAACATTGCCCAACGATCTACAATTGCAGAGTTTGTCCAAGAAATTGGAAATGGAACATGGCTGCCCTGTGTTAGACAACGTTCTATGTAGTTTAATTATGACCATCATAGCTGCAGGGACATAGTTGACTTCAGCCATACATGACCAACAATATCAGCTAGGTTCTTGGTGCCAGGTTATAAAGAACACGTATTGTGCGTTTTTGATTGTAATAATCCATTTAAATACATATGAGTGAGTTCTGTAATGCGCGCTGCTGTTGGAATATTATCGACGGCGCTGTCACAGCAGCAATATGGTCCCTCGTGTACTCTGTCTCTCAGTTGGCGCTGTTTGGCTGGCAAACAAGTGCTATTAATATATTTGGGAATCGATTTCCAGGTCGCCAGGTTAGTTTTTAATTATAAATCAAGTTAGTTTGCAAGCATTATTCTAAACATTACTGCCACAAACAGGAAATCGACAGAAGAGGGGAAATAACGGAAAAAATGAGAAATTTGATATCAAAAGTAAGAAATCACAAACAAAGGAAAATTTATCATCGAACACCGGAAATAAATTCCTGTTCGTCCTTATTGCGGCCGCTAAGAAGTTGAAAGCCTCTGTGCATAATCCTTTTCTCGATAACTGGAAGTTTGTTATATATTTTTTCAAGATAAATTAATTTAGAACAAATTTCTACTTCTTGATAAAAGGATTATGCATAGAGGTTTTTAATTTCCCGGTGGCAGCAATTGGACAAACTGGAAATTTACCATTGCTGCCTAAATTTGATTTACCATTCCACACATCCATACAACTACAGCGGGAGCGGCCGGAACACATTTAGCGATTTATGAAGGATATGGAGTTTCCTATATGCAAATGACTGATACATGGATGGAACATAAAAGCATCATATATACTACTCAATTCTTACTGTGCATATAACCAATTGTTATAATAGCTAACCACTTCGATTACTATGACATGTCTTTGAATTATATATATTCAAAGGTTTACGATGAGCTGCGAATTTATCTATTTAATAGCTTTACGTTCTTTTCCTTGTTCCACAAACATATAAATACCAATCATTTTGTGAAAATATTAACTTTCCAGTTAGGTTACGAGAAGCGTTGACAGTGTGACACGACATTCTGCTGCGCCCCGCACCTTATTAAACAAACACAGTAGTACTACAAACGTTATTAGACGTAGCTAAGCAGAATTGTAAGTATTGGTTTAGCATTTTCTCCGAATTAAGAGCTGGTTTTCATGCGAAACTGATTACATATCCAAAAATCTTTAGTTGTGTAAGCACGCAAGACCAAATTGACAAAATCCTATTGTATAGAATACATTTTCAGTCAGTTTCGCGCTAATCTTGATCCTTAGTTTTTGCGTATACACAGCAACGACTATTCGTCACATCGCGTTGAAAAAGTGATGTAGCAACAAACAGCACAAGGTATGCAAGCACCCGGTCAAATCGAAATACCCGCCAAACTTCAGTAACGACTTTTACGGCTTCTATTACCTTTCGGCTCTAATGTTGCTGCTCATTTGTGTTAATGAACGCCCGCGCGCCCCACCGCGCGGCACTCCAACCCGCCCTGTGCACTACCCGTGGGGTCTCGAGAGTCGACCCGCCCCGCTGCCAACTACGACATACCAGAATTTTATAGACTATCCTAATTATGATTACGCTCAGCTCACAAATTACGCCTATTTTTACGAATAGTATATAATGTAATGTCAACAAAGTAAATGAAATTATACAGCACTGTAAATGAATTCTGTACTTTGACCTTTATTCAAGTCCTGTATAAGGGATATATCCACTAGTTGCTCATTTTGTCAGGTATAAAACTGTGTCAAAATTCAAATGACCAAGCGCCTACGGCTTGCGTCATCATATTAAATAATATACTTATTTTTTCGTTTTTAAAAATGAGAAATGTTTGCCGCACCTGGACAACTTTAACTTAAAGCCACTTTATTAACAGTCAGTTGCATGAAACTTATTCTCAACGGTCGGTCTCAAAGAGCAAGAAAATTATATATATACTTTGTTAAAATTATACAGTATTTTTAAACTTTGGGTAATACCCAGAAAACTGCTGTTCTGACAAACGCATTCATAACAGCACAGTTGCATATAACGATGAGACCACATTTTGCTATCCGATACCGCTGGCAGGAGTGATAACCTGAAACGATGCGGCACCCCAAATGATTAAAATCAATTAGTCACCGATTCTGTCGGTTTTGTAGGAATTTTTGAAAAAATCTAGTTGTTATCCAATCCAACATACATATTTTGTGTGTTTCTGCAGCCTAGAAATACTGTATTTTTGTAAAATTCTTGTCATGACATTGCTTCGTAAGTATATACCTATATTTTCCATCCGCTTCATAGTATACTATGATGCCATAGCAAGAGGTTAGGATTTCTGCGAACCTAGGCAAATTTGGTACCATCGAAAATTCTCCAGCAACAACTTTTGGAAACCGGTTAGAATAGCCTGCCACTTCTTACTCCAGATTAACAGTTATTGTCCAATAAAATGCCGAAGAGAAGAAAAGTTTAGATAACGCTAGGGGGAAAATCGTGAAATTTTTTCCCTGCTGCTGTCATTCAAAACTCATTTTCGGATAGGCGGATTTTGACAATTTTTTGTTCGATAGCAAATGTGACGACGATGTGGCCTTTAGGTGAACGCGAACAGCTCCGAACCCATCTTCCGGGTCAAAATTACAAGGAACGGATTTTTGGACTCTAGTGCACTACGGGGGATTCCGGGAAGGGCCCACCATGTTTTCAGAGATACCACCATAATCACTGGGCCTCAATCATCTCATACCTCCAAAACCGATTGCTTTCAGGCTCATTTCACTACTCTTTACCAAATCTGGCCATACGGGTACCAGTTTTTCGCGGCCCACATCTCGCAACACAGGCTTCGTCGAAAAATGGAGACTAGAATCAGCTCATCCAGATCTATGAATTAGCTGAGTACGACTTTTTTGTGGGACAACTACCTGGGCCACTATGCGCCCGAATATGGCTCATCGATCCTTTGCCAGAAGTAGCGATTTTTCATATTTCGCGATGCTATTTGTTGTTTTTACTACAATGACGGCCTATTATGTTATCAAGCACGCTGGATGCGATGGTTTTGCTATCTAGAGTCCAACGTGACTATATTATACCTTTTCATGTGATTTCAAGTGATGTACGGTCGACGATCCCGATTTCCAAAATGTAGTGCGTTCTCATTCCTCTGATTGTGTATAGCGTTAAGAGCATGCTGAATGACATATATATATAGGTATTTCCAAAGGCTGAATGCAATGATTTGGTTTTTTAGGATCCAGCGTGCATATTTCATTTCTTTTCGTGGGTTGGTAATGGCTTTAAGGTCAATGAACCAATTTCCAGAATGTCGTCTTCTTCAGTTGTTTGGTTACACATTGCGTACAGGTTATTAAGCTTTCTCCATAAAGGTTTTCCGGGAAGCTGAATACGATGGTTTGGTTATCTACAGACCAGCACAAATACTTGATGCGTTGTCAGTTGTTTTACAGTGTCTACGACCGGGAAAAAGCGGGAATTTAAACATTGATGAGTTATTGTTGATTAAAATTATTACATTTTTCATGGCCCTTTATAGGCCCTGGGCTATGCTGGACCGTTTGCAATTCTGTAATTTCACCTAAAAATTGTTACGGAACGATATTTGGTCAGTTGTAATCCTGCGTAAAACTATTCTCGAACACTGCTCAGCAATTAAAATCTACCTAAACAATACATGCGGTTGAGTGTAGAATTTTGTCCCTGGGGTGCGCGCATGCAATTTTGAAACCGAGGGTACCTGCAAAACTTCTCTCTTTCGTCACCCGCTGCTACTATCCAACCAGATATCTTAAACAAAAGGTTTGCAGTTTAAGAATATTGTGGATTTCTTTAAATCCACGTCTCATGAACTTTACCATCGCCTAGTAGTAATTTCGGCAGCCAAAAAGAATGTGATCTTACATAGAAAATAAGTTTTTCGGCGTCCAGGTTCAGGGAATTTTGGACACTTTTGTTAGTGAAAATAACGAGTTAATCAATGAAATCAGTGGAAAATAAAAAACAGGGAAGAATGAATCTGCAAAACTGCAGGAAACCTAATATTATTTGTATACATAACAGTATATTTTATGTTTAAAATCACATTGTAGGTTTTTTCTGTGCAATTACATTGCAGTTTATAGGTATCAATATATACATATTTGTGAGATAAAATGTATACCAAGGGCGTTGGGTACTAGATAATCCCAGTTATTCAAGAAAGCTGGCAGCTGATTTTAGGGTCTCTACGAAATCCCGAAACTCATTTTCCCGAAAGATCTAGGGAAAATATTTCGTTGAAAACACGAGAATTAATGATTGAAGCCAGTAATGTGCTGTGGCTTGAAGTTTGATATTGATTTGACCTAATTTGACTACATAAACCGGGAATTTGGACACCGGGAAACGAGAAAAACCGGGAAAATGACTTTCGGGAATCCGTAGACACTCTGGTTTTCAATGGGTATAGGGCAATGAGGTTTTAGGATTTTCAATGGGTTTATTGTTCAAGATGTTTTATGGTGGTATATACATCAAACACAGCCTGTTACCAAAATGAAACCACGCTCGCTCCGTTTCATCCTCGCTTACGATATATTAGCATATTAATTTCGTTACAGGAACTGGTATATCAGCGACCGGAAGAAACATTTCGATCTGCGCTATTTTTCACCCAAATCGTTCATCTCATTACCGACTGCTTCGTTCTAGCGTCTTCGGCTGCGCTAATATGGGCCATACATACGCGATCACGTTATCTATTTTGGCCGTGGTTTCCATCTATTATGAGTAATATACTCATTTCAATTGGTATGTCGTGAACAATTATAGTACAGTAAACGAGGACAACAATTTCAGTTAGCTGCATATATGCACAATTTTGGTTCAAACATGGATATGTCTGCTTGCGCTATAATGAGGTAATGCACGTGCAAATCACAGCCTTGCCCACCATAACTGCGCCCGAACATGCCAGTCGACTCACACAATTTTGTCAGGATCATAAATTTCAAACCATTTTCCAGTAATTAGGTTTATCATAGTACATTAGGCAACTCTTACTGACTAGGATATACGAACAACGTGATCAAATTTCGCAGCTCAGCTCAATACTGCCCAAATATTTACTCGAAGGCTTTCCAACATTTTGGGTGGTTTAGGACGTTGTTAAATTGATCATATCGTCATGGTTTTGCAACTGTTCCCTGTCAACAAACCAAGCAGTTTTTCCGACAAATACCCACTAACTTACGGTTCTTTAGGGAACAGCACCCATTAAAGGAAACCACTCATTCTTTCAAACAGCGCCAAATAAAGGGTATTGCAGGCTGGGTTACACGTCACCTTGAAATCATAAATAGTTTGCGATACATAAAACGAAATCACTAATATGTGAAAAAACAGAAACTTTGGTTATAGAGTTTCGACGAAAATTAATACTAGTAACTCTATCGATATTGCAGAACGTAGTAAAGCACAGGTACACCTACGCTTTTTGCGTGCGCAGCCAATCAGATCTCGATATGCTATATGTGGATATTACACAATACCGCACACGTTAGAACAAAACTAACACCGGCAATAAGTGTCCCATGCCCGAAACCCTCCCAAGTGCAAGCTGTCAGCCCCCAAATGCAAGCTAACAGCCTCCCAGGACGTCTTTAATAAAATTAGACATTTTGGGTCGAGGAACCATGGGGGCGCCATGCCCCAGTAACCATGGAACTATGAGTCGCAGAGCAAAACCAACACCGGGAATGGGTTTCCCATGCCCGAAAACCTCCAAGCAACACTATAAGCCGCCCAGGACGTCAGAACTAATTTTCGAATTTTGGGTCGAGGAACCACTGGGCTGCCATACCTCAAACCCCACAACTCCAGAACCGGAGCCTTCATTGAAAAACAAAAAAATGCGCATCGGCATTTATCATTTCGCTATTAAATAAAACGAACCTGTGAAAAAATTGGAAAGTTAAGATAAAAATAACCTTGCTTCCGTCAACGGTACTAAAATGGGGTAAAAACCTCATTTCGACCTCTGCCCCGAAAACGGGGACGCCTTACCCTCTTCCCCATGGAACGATATGTCACACAGCAAAGCCAACACCGGCAAACAGTTGGCCACACCCGAAAACCCCGTAGTGAACCTTTTCAACCGCCCATGACGTCAGAAAAAAATTTCGAATTGTGGGTCGAGGATACCCCATAGGGGCGCCATACCCCCGTACCTCAAACCCCATAACTCCAGAACCAAAGCCTTAATAGAAAAAACAAAAAATACGCATCGACATTTATCATTTTACCATGAAATAAAAGCAATCAGAGAAAAAAATTCGAAAGCTAAGATAAAAATAGCCTTGCTTCCGTGACAGGGCGCTAAAATGGCGCAAAAACCCACATTTTAACCCTTGACCCGCTAAATCAAAAACGCTCGGGGATGTATGATAAACCGACTATGCCGATTCGAATGAGCTCAAGAGCATGAAAATCGGTTAAGTCGTTCCCGAATTATGGTCATCGCACACATACAGACGGAATTTAAAAGCTTTTACCCCTGCAACACACAATCTCCACGTCGTTCTGAAAACTACACTACGTTCTGAAAACTAATTTTTCAACTCTATAATAATAGGACGGAGCATAAAATTACACGTAGTGTTTATACTATACAAAATTTAATTCGAGAAATTTCGTTATAACTCATATAATTTCAGACTCCGACTTGCGGATGCTGCCAAATTTTTTCCATTGGGCTCCGTGATTCCAGGTATCAGCAATAGCATTTGCATGTCTTTCCTACTGTTCCGGAGCATGAGTTGAACAAAACATTTTTCAGACCAACATCTATCCAAAGTATTGTTATCTTTTGTAGCTTGGTTGTTAATATACACCGCCTTAGCTAAAATACACTGCAAATCAAGAAACGCTGTTTCTTTACGGCAGTGATGTTACTCTCAAAACCATTCACACAAAAAGTAAACTAGGTCATTTCGTTTACCCCCTCCCAGGCCGAATTTGCACAATTTTGAAGATACAGCAATATTTTGGGTAACATTCGACTTAGCTCTCGACGAGCTGGTTTAGAATATAACCATTTTGGCCGCTTTTATGGCTATTTTTTCGATTTTTTGGTTTCTCAGTGGTCCCAGCTTGATACCCAAAATTTTATATACCATTCGTACCGCATTGATGAGCTAAGCCGAATGGTGTTAAAATTAAGTGAATGTGTTTATGGGGTAACGACTTTGAGTTAGTCACTGGCATAACCTTAAATTTTAAAGCCAAAATTATACGTTTTCCCTATTACGATTTATAGAACTGTTAATGGCTGGTCCGATTTGTCACAACATTTAACAGCGTTATTACGCGTTGCCGAGCGTGTCTTCTTCCCTTTCGGTCTTTTTATAAAAAATAAAAACAGTAAAATCACCTTTCCAGACCAAAGTCCTCTCAAGTTTTAATGGTATTCAGGGTTCTCGCCGCTGTCAAATTCCTGGCTTTTCCTAGTTGCCGCAGCTCAAATTCCGGGTTTTCAAAACTGCAATACAGTGCATACTAGCAGAATCCAGAGAGCAGAATGTTGGCTCGTGTATCAGGTATACAGCTGGCGATGCAAACGTATCTTTTAGTGTATATACGTTGTAGCTGAGTGTTCGCAATCACCTTCTTATGTACTGTACTTAGTCAGTCCCATGGATCCTACGTAGATATCTTTGCAACAAAGCTTACAACTTGATTCAAGGGATCTTCGGACAACCACCTAGCATAGCCTGGAATACTCAGTCATCGCTCTTGAAATGGGCAAACTGTCTTAGATTTTTGTTTTGAGATGCTAAGCAAGCAATAAGCTTACAGCCTGATTATACCTACTATGCTAATTGCTGATTAGATTATGTACTACTATATCTAAAACTGTCCTGAAATATTATTTCAGAATTATTGTACGTTCGGTTTGGTGGCATGTAACAATTACAGAGGTGCGCGCAGCGTGTCGTTAAAGGGAATTTGCTCCACTATTTCTTTTACCAGAAACTATTTACATACATTTTAAAACTGGCATCTTTTCTCCAAAAAAAATTGCCTAAACACAATGCAAACCCGATGATGACATCGTACTGCACGGACTAAAATTTAAACGACTGTATGACTATCATCAGCTAATTCACACAAATTTTTTACGTTGTCTGTAAAGACCTCGGTCTGTCAGGCCGAAATTAAAATTTTTCAATGTTCACAGCAGCCAAATTCCAGGTTCCAACTCAACTCAAACTTCCACTCATAATATATGTACATATCCAATACGACCTAGGCAGGTGAGGTGAGATGTACTGCATGTTCCAATCATGCGTTCAAATATTTCGTACGTTTGTTATCCGACATATTATTCTTGCGCTACTAATTAAACCGAAACTATAACATTCCCAAAAACTACATTCCTACGCAAAATTCAAGAAAGGAGTCGTACGTTTAACGAAGTACTTGCGGTTAAGTTTATCGATGTCAAGTGATATCAATAAACGTCATGTCGATAAAAATTATCGATGTCCAGTTTGTCGAAGCGACAGCATGCAAATACAAGTAATGCTGGAAACGAATCTTGTAAAGTGTCATAACATCTAATTTAGAGGGCTATGGGGGTTGCAGCTGTGCACGGTATATGTGCACACTAGCTATGTTCTGCTGCAGTAATAAGGAGGCAGTGAGCCGGCAGACACTGCGCGGGGTCGGCTAACCATTTAGAATGATAGATACATCAAAGCTTCAGCTTACCATTATTATTAAATATTACTGCTAGACACAAAAATTAGCTTAATACTGGCAAGCCATTGTATTTTATTTGCATGCTCATAAAAACGTTGATTTTCCCGTATACTCCCGGTTCATGGGCCCTTCCCGGTCCCGGGTACCTTGAGTATTGTATGTACCCCAGCGCGGATGCATTAGATAGTATTTACTTTTTTAGTGCTTGTATGCAAATACTATATCACTAAAATTTTTTTAATATTTGCGCAACTTCATACTCGAGGCACAAAACATCAATTTTATAACGCTTGTTATTTAACATAACTTAGTAAAGTATTCTTGCAGTGCTTTATTTATGCTTAAATGTTTGTGCAATTAAAACATCAAATTTCAGCACTATTAAGCATTAAAATTAGGTATATATACCAAATTACGTTGCAAATAAGTTCCAAAGTGTTGCAATAAGCGTATTTATGCTGCAAATTAGGCATATCTACACTAGATTTTTATTAAGCATAAACTAATGCTAAATACATTGAACATAAGCATTTTCTGTATACAGCATACATTCAGTGTTGAATACTTACGAAAACTATCATAAATATACAATGTTCTGTCTTTCTCGATTTAAGATCGCTATACGGCTTCCTTTCCACGCTCCGACTAACACTTTCAGTTTAATAGATATGTGCATGTTCGGGTAAATACTAACTGTGAAGCACATGTATTGGAATCACTAAAACACCAAATACAGCAAATCCTAATGTCGCTGTTCAAAACTGCGCCGTTGGAAGCACTGGAAATCAAGAAACCGCTATATCGTAGAACTTGTAATTTCTCATAGCGAACCTTAATGAGGTTCCAATGTCATAGACGATTTCACAGAAATACCTTGAAAGCTTTGGTTATCCAAATCAGTTTCTAACTGCCGGTTGCTCTGGCATAATTGTAAGCATGGGCCGATTCTGTTATACACAACAGACCGTTGGTTGTAATGTATAGATTCTGTTATATACAACAGAACGTTGGTTGTAATGTATAAACAAGATAATCCATATATAGTCCTTTACGACTGAACTGGCTCTATGTTCAGTGACCAATGCCAACATCAGTCGTACATATTCAGTGAACAAATATATATTAGTAAACGAGAAAGTAAAATTTCAAGCTTAGGTTTTGCTGACCGAATAAAATTTAGTGAGTTGCGCTAACACAAGCGTTTGCCTGAAGTATCAATACTGAACTAGCTACTAGCTATCGAGGGAAAAGGAGCGAGTATGGCTAGCCTATTTTCAAAGTCTATTCTAATTTTGAATTTCATACTGAGCTACTTGAGCCCATTTTAGAATGCCAGAGCGGGAATAATCCACCGACAACACATAAAGTGCAACACTTGAACATTTTCAGCGCCCTTTATTTTGTTCTCCAATGACCAAACAGACAAAAAGTTTTGAAAATTATAAATCACAATCTTTAAGAAGTTATTATTTGTAATGAAGCACCATAATTTACAATGGAGAATGGTCGGTTTCATGCAGACCACCACTATTGATTGTATCGTGTCCAGCAATCCCGAAAACTTAAAAAAACTTTAACAACCTTTTCGATACACCTATGTTGAAGACGTGGCAAAATCTGATATAGCCCAAAACGAAAAGGCCAAGCCAAAACTTAGATTTTAACTCCCTAAAGCGTCTCTCAGAGTTAAGAGTGTGTACAATATAGATATCAAACAATCAAACCATTGTACTGGAATTGTTGAATAACCTTAAATCTTCATACTTCACCCCATGCAAATGAAAAACTTAATTTATTCAAATTTTGAAAATTTTTCTTTGTTGGGGTATTATTAGACTTTGGCTCATAGCTCGAAAACGGCACCTCTGACAAAAAATGCTAAATATCAAAGTATTAAGTATGGTGTTTTTGAGCGGATGCCTCTTATAGGAGCTATAAAATTTTGGGTCCAAAATAGCTAAAATTAAAACGTTTCTAATTAGTGTAGGTTTTGTGACAATTTGTGTATAAAATCATTGGAGCAACGCAAACACAAATTCACCTGCATAATTAGGTTCTGTACCTTGTGGAATATAGGAAATTGCGAAAATCCATCAATATAGCGAAGAATTATGCATGATACAAACGGACAAATAAATTTCTGCACAGTTGAGCGGGATTTCAGGATTCGCCACTGGTTACGTTTCAATTCATCTAAAATAATGGTAAAAATCTGAGGCAGTTTTCTGTATAGGGCCCCAGACTTTGGCTCATAGCTCGAAAACGGCACCTCTGACAAAAAATGCTAAATATCAAAGTATTAAGTATGGTGTTTTTGACCGGATGCCTCTTATAGGAGCTATGAAGTTTTGGGTCCAAAATAGCTAAAATTAAAACGTTTCTAATTAGTGTAGCTTTTGTGACAATTTGTGTATAAAATCATTGGAGCAGCGCAAACACAAGGTTAGTTCTGTTCCCTAGTGGCTTAAAGAGTTTGTGGACATTAGCACATTTGTATTACGGGAGGTAGGTATCCCTGCTTATCGGTTATTCGCGCGAGCAGTATCTCAACATCGTAGTATTTGGCGCTTATTGTGGATAGTCAAGCGGATCGTGGATCTTAAGGCGGTACAAAGATTTTTGTGTGAAGAAGTAAAGATAGAGACACTGCAGCATAATGATGAGTATTAAAGAGCATGTGCTCGCCTTTGCGAATTTTAACAAATATTTCTTTTTGTGTTTGGAGATATTATTGATTATTCAGTTTGGGGGATTTTGTGTTGTGGCATTTGAACGTGCGTACTGTGCTTATCATTTGAATTGGAGTTGTTTGTTTTGAACCGCAGTACACTTATACAGTTATTATTGTAGTACGCCGAGCATACTTCTTTTCGCTGAGAATTGAGAGTGGAAGTGTTTGTGTATATACGCATAGACAGTGATTGTATTATAGCCCTGAGCCAGGCAGAGAGTTTAATTCGAGTATTTTTGGGGCATTCATGTGACTTAAGTGGTACATTGAATTAAAGGATCGAAGTTCATCGTTTTTCGTAACGACAGTCGGTCATTCCCCAAAAGTCCAGAGTATCGAATTTCCCATAAGCTTCTAGCGTTAGATTTTTCTTCGTTACAGTCCCATGAAACCATACGGTGATATCGCCTTGCCATGGCCACTATTAAATTTGTCCCATTGTTTTACCGCATTCACGCGACTATGCTATCTCGTTCTGCCTTCAGCTTGGTTTGAATTCCTTCCGCGACTAATATCGCTTCAGCCACTTTACTTGGTCCCATTACTTTCACTTCTTCTCAGACTCGTGGTTGTAGCCCCGCTATGAATTTATTTCGCAAGTTCGTCTGTCTTTCGGCGTCAATCGTCATATAACTTAACGCGGAATGTGCCAATTCCGTAAGTGCGTATGCATAATGGCTTACGGTTTCACTATTTCCTTGTGTACGAATGTGATATTGATCGCTCAAGAAACGTTTCCGATCCTCCGCAATCAATTCTCGTTCTAATCGTGCAACCGGCAGACTATAATTCTGCTTCGTTCTTTTCCATTATCCCACCAAGCCGAAATAAGTCAATTTTGACGATACATAGCTGATTTTGGTATTAGTCGATTGAGGTAGGTGAGGCGGTTCAGAAAATACTCATTTCACCCACATCCCTGAAAAATTCTTTTTCGATTTTTTGAGGTCCCAATGACCCCCTTTGGGAACCCAAAAATTTTTTTTCTTCGGAATATCGTCATGTTTGGGTACCATTCGACTCGGCTTGGTGAGAGAAACCTAATGAAGTGTAGTTTATTGAAATTTAGCGCAGCACTCATTTTTTCATTCTACTACGGTATGGCATATCACGAACAAGCGAAAAGATCTTAAGTAAAAAATACTATGCGAAACAAAGTGAGTCACATTGTCTCTGGATCGACGCTTAAACGTGAATGAATTACTGAAGATGCAAACGTTGCGTCATAACGACATGAGTGCGCGAATAAATAATTGCGTCAACGCATATTGATTGTGTGAAGTTTACGTTTATGAGTGACAGTAAATAACTAAACCAACGTTACAATAAAGGATACTTAAAACGCTTGCAATACGGTGGAATAGAACACGGTTCTCCTGCTGAAGCGTCCCCTCTTATATATATATATATATATAGACGATGGAATAGAACACGGTCCTCGGTGAATAGAACGCGGTCCTCCTGTTAAAGCGCCGCCCATTGAACGACTGTGCTAATGCAGACATCCATAAGTGCACCAATTCACTGAGTACTTAAGCTAATACATAATTAGCTAATCCCCAAACTGTACCCCCTGAGGGTTTAAAGTATGTTTACAACGTAAGTTGGTCTTTGCTGATTCAGAAAATATATAAGTTGGGGTGTATCTATGATACTTTTGACAGATTTCAAAGCAAACATTCAGATAAATAATAAACAGATGAAAATTGCTCTCCTCATATATATATATATATAGATTAGCTAAGCAACCGATTTTAATAGGAGTGCCCTAATCTGATAGAGCATATTGAAAAACCTATAGTTACGATTTTAGTAACTTTACGATATATAGTTATAAAGACATACGCATTATTAGCTATGTAACTGATTAACTAACTATTGTTGCCATGGTAATGTCAAATATCTGCAACTCAATTGATCCCGAAATACATGAAGACATACTCAAAATACTTTTTACATAGCCATCGCGCCCGCCATCGAGACAATAATGAAGGCTGTTTTCAAAATTCATAGTTATGCCGACGACACACAGGTCTACAAGCATATCCATATTTCTGATCTTAACATCACAATAACTTTAATGCAGGATCTACTACTGCAAGTGGTTTCAATCAAATCAATTCAAGCTCAATGACTCGCAAGCCGATTTGATCTATTTCAGTCGTCCTCATTTCAATGGTCCACTTGAAATGTCATAGGGTACATCACAATAATGGATATCATGATTCAACTATCAAGTTGCTTGGTGTAACCCTAAACAGAACTCTACGCTTGGACAAGCATATTTCCGAGCTATCTGGTAGTTGCTCTTGGCAATTACGCGAAATCAGTAGGGTGCGCTAGCGCCTGGATACCGAGACAGCAAAGAGTATTCGAGCGTTTGTAATGTCCAGGCTTCACTATTGCAATGCAGTTTTCTGCAGCCTTTCATCACACCAACCGCAACTACTTCGTCGCGTCCTTCTCCCTGCTTCCAACGTAGTTGCAGGCACAAAACGTGCTGACCGTATTTCCTCGACTTTGCGAGACCTGCACTGGCTCCCCTTGAACCAGTGCATTCGTTTTAAAGTAATTGTAATCGCATACAATGCACTCGCTTAAATTCCCCTGCATATATTCGTGATATACTCCATTTATGCAATGTTTCCAGGCATGCTGACGAACGTATACTGGGACGCTTTGGAACGATCTAAGTTGGATCCTCGCAGTGCGAATCTGACTGCCTTTAAATTAAAATCTAAAATTAAACTCATTTATTTGCATTATAGCTTTTTCCTTCTTGCTGTGCCATTACCTTGCTTTCATTTACTGATATTGTTTCCAATCGTATTCTGATTTAAAGCGCTCTTGCAACGCGTTCTGTGAAAAAGGGGCTATATAAATGTGTTATTATTAATATCCATATTTTGATGTAATACGAAATTTATACCACGGAAGCGCAGCAATATGTATGGTTTTTAAATTATAATAAAGTTTGAAACTAAGCCATACTGTGGCGTCTGTATAAAATCATTTATCTTGCAATTGCAAGATAAATAATAATATATAAATTCCATCTGATCTTCCCCACCACCCCCTGTCATGAGGGCGGCTAAACGTTTGCTTGCATCTAGTCACATTTGAAACAACATACATTGTCAAGCGTTATGATACCGACCTTACGACACATTTATTCGTGCGTTTATTCTTCCTTAAAAACCGAGTAACATCAGTAGATATCGTACGAGGTTCGAACAAAACGGTTCTGGTTCAATCCGTCGCTGCGGCAAATGTTTGTTCAAAGTAGTACGAAATACTTATTTAATTCATACGACAAAAAGAATTAAATAGTTCGGTAACATAACGGCAATATGGGTCAAACCAAAGTAGCAAGCACTTAGCCAATACAAATATTTTTTTAAATTATGAGGCATAAATTTATCCACCAAATAGACCATTCATTAAAGTGTCACCTCTGTCTATTGATTTTTTCAAACTCGATGAATGTGTAAGCGAAATTAAGACTACTATAAGCATCGCAGCTAACAGAGCAGTAATTATAGATGTGGTATAAATTTAGTTCAAAAAATTTAGAAAATTCACTCTGAATAAATTTTATGTAGCAAAGTACCGTATATGGGGTAAGTATAGGTGCCACTGTCATTGTCAAAAAAGGGTCCAATGGCGGTGGTCCAATGTAATTTTATTTCGTGTATTCACGGCTACCCAATCACAAACTATCCGCAGCTGCTCCGTCGACAGACAATGTTAGAAATATTTATGATATTTCTTCTCTATAAAAGGCCCATTTTTAGGTGCAAGTTCCTTACATTAATACGGTATTTCTTTACACGAGTTACCCTGTCTTTCGAGTACATGACAAAAATAAAATAATGAGATCAATCTAAGACACAATAAAAACATAAAAGGATGCGGTTACAAGCACGTACATAACGTACTTAAACATTCTGAGAGGTTGCACACATCCCAACATTATAAGCCGTGTGTTTAATATTTTTCAAACGTGTACTTGATTCTATTACCATATACAAACGATCGACAGTACTTACATAAGTCAGAAGAACAACTTATGACGCAGAGATGAAGATATTTAGTTTCGTTACCTAGCCATTCTTTCCGATATGTCTGTATCTTTCAATATAAATGACCGTTCACTGTAATAATTTCAGGATGGTGTATAGTATGGTGGATTCGCGGTGTCGAGAGCTACTGGACATTTTTGACAACAGCCGAAGTTCTAGCAGCTAGTGCAAATATGTACTGTTTCTTTATTGAAATTGCTGCTTACCGTTATATTAAATGTAATCCAAATGAAAATGCTCATCAGTTGTACTCTATGGAAAATTTCTCAAACCATAAAGACATAGTTTTTTCATCGCCTTCAACCAGTCCAGAGCAAATTACAACTTTACCTGACTTTCAAAATGTTCAAAAGGGACAAGGAACTGCCAACTCGTTTACAGGCCAGGAAAAAGGACCATTTAATAAACTTCACTTGCAACACTGGGCTAGAAACGGTATTGTCAATCAAGCGTATGTAGATACGCTACAGCAACAACAACCTCATCATGCAACTGTTTATGCACCAGCTAACAATGCCTACCGGCAACGTTACTTCGTCTATCAAGCACCGAATCCAATGTACACGGAAGCAATACCAGAGCCGCATCGTTCGGTAACTGAACCTCCAGCGCCGCCTTTGTTAACAACCTCCATTCAAAATCAGCCAGCGGAACAGCCGGGTGTGACTTCTCTCGGCCAACTCATCGTTAGTAATACCGGCTACAGACAGTCTTTGAATGACCACAACGGTAAACATGCCACTAGCAGCTATAGCCACAGCAGTTATAATTGCTGTAGCAGCAACAACGATGATAGCTCAGAACCAAACGATCATTGTTCAAGCTACAATTCTGATGAACGCCGCAATCGCAGACATTATGATGCTGATAGCAGCAGTTTTACACGCCGATATAAAACTAGAAACAGCCAGACATATAGAGACCATAATGGAAAGATACACCATGAAAATGGTAGCAGTTCTATGACATCTAGACATCATAGCTATACGATTAGCGTTGGCAGTAACGCCACAATGTCCTCCAGTACACATTCAAGACGTCACACCATGCGTGGTCGTCACACTGCAAGCCATCGATCTTCAGACAAAAGTAGTAGTGCTACTATTTCGACGCCCCATAATCGCATGCTAAGAAATTCATCGTCAAATCAGAAATCAAAAAGCAGTCGAAATGATTACCGCGATGAACTGCTTCGATGCCGCGGTCCCAGCAGTTCAAGACACAGTTATCGCTACCAAAGCGACGACAGAATGAACCGATATCCTAGACACCGTGCTTCCGACTGTAGCACTAACTCCAGTAATGGTAGTGATTACGGCAATAGTGTATCTACAATAATGACAAGGCGTAGGCACCGCCGTTCGGATCGCAAATATCGTTCTGACAGGTCACTTAATTACAAAAATATTGATAAAACTCCAAAACAACAGAGAGAAGCAAATTATCAAATGCATGCTGACAATCCGAAAAGAAGTGCCGTAGGTCACAACTACCAAGACTCGCCAAAAAAGTTATATCCCGCAACAACATCAAAACTGTATATCGAGCCACCCGGTACTAGAAGTGCAGGTTTCACTGAAGAGAATGGACAAAAATTTGATAGTGAGAAAGTGCTACAAGCGTTCGAGCTTCAAAACAATAATACCTACGATGATAAACCTTCCAGTCCAAATTCACATGGTTTGGAAACAATCCAACAGGCTACGATTGAGCGAAAGCCGATTCCCGATATCTTAAATGTAACGTATCGAAAGCCGCGAATAGCAGTTGACGACGAACCGTATAGACTGTCACAAATGCAGCGGGACAGCTGTGGCAACACTATAGTTTGATAATAAATTTGACGAAATTTATCCTATATTAGCTAAAAAATTCAATGATGAAGTAGCCCAGTCAAACATTGTGGCTAGTGAGGTACACAATAAAACTTAAAGACAAACACACGATCGTATATATATTGCATAAATACGTTGTTAAATTGCATCTTTGGCACTAGAATTTGCAGGATTGATTCTCTTCACTATACTGATTGTTTTAAAAGCGCTATACCGTGGTTGATTTCTTGTCTTATTCATTTTTAGGCATGATTGAAAGGTCTTGACCATTATTGGTGTTACTTTAATGTCCATCCAAACGTAATCGAGTCTGCTTGATTATGAAATGCGCGTTTTCTCTAACGTGATTATGCAGACAGCATAAGTGACTCAGAACAGGAATGGGTGATGGTTCGGTGGGTTGTGTGGTCGCCTTTCTGGCGGGTCGTGGTTCAGACACAGTGAATTGTAGGTCACATTGTCATGGGTCCAGTCTGGCGGAATAAATTTCTAGGTTGTGGTTGTCGTACGTCTCGTACACTTGCTGTATTTGATGAAACTGCACTAAAGCATAGGCGGTGCATCGTAACCTGAGTATTTGCTTTATTTTAGCTATACTAGTCAAATAATAAAACATCACACCTGAGTTGAAAACAACTGCGTGTTTACAATTCATAGTTTTATTGACCTTCAAGAACTCGAAGCATTTTCTGAAATTTAAATATATTATTGCTGATTTGAAATTTGAAACTAACGCCGAATTTTCCATTAAACTTAAAATTCAGATCAATTTTAGCAGTATTTTGCTCCCAAAAGTTAAGACTTGTGTATTTCACCGCATTAATTCACATAAGCTGGCTTCTCAACAGAACCAAAATATTACTTAGCGCTTTGAGCTGGAGGCCTGACAATTCGAAAATGTTTCCCACTGTTGGAAATGTGGCCAAGCTTTCGTTTTGTACGGATGAATAAAAAGTATGGAGGTGAGTTATCCAAATGCGCCACATCATACTTTTGGGGTCGTGCACCAGTCACAGTGAGAGCAGCTGCCAAAGAATAAAAAAACTTGAACTAAACTTGTACTTGTAATGTATAATGCGCGATTAAGGTAAACACACTAACAAAACGGTTCTATTATTTATAAAGTAGTATTCGCGAACAAAAGCATTGTGAATTTAAATCTGACAAATTTTTTTGCGAACAGAAACTATTTCGACATGACAAGAAAATGTTCGGTAACTTAAATTTTTACAAAAAAAATACAATATATGGGTGGTCACCGGAGTCATCTTGTTTAGTTACGCATAATCACCAGGTATATACCGATACCACCGCTAGGTTTACAATTTGGGGCCTGCAATTTTTTTCTGAGCCCGCGCAGACGATCCTAGTGGTTGTAAACACGGCTATAACTTGTGTAAATACCCGCGGGCTCAATAAAATTTTTCACGCATACACCTGTGCCCCAGCTCCAACCTGAAGGAGGCGGCGAAACCGGAAATACATGGGAAATTTGCCTTCGGTTAGCTGAGAGACAAGTCGAAATATAAGCAGTAAAACTGTTTGTTGTAAGCTTTGTTATAACTGTTTTTGTCAGCGCTATCATTTTTGTGTCACCTCTACTGGTGATGTTGAGGGCATGACCTGGGCAGCTTAGTCATAATCCAGGAAGAGCTCGAAAATCCTGGCGGCCTCCCTCACCACTCTATGGGAAAAACAGATAAGTTTGAACAATATGTCTTATTTAACTTCAGTATGTATACATACAATTATTGGCTCAATGTCTCGCACCCGTGTGGATTTAACACCACCAGAGATCATGAAAATCCTGCACCCTTTTTAACATTTTACAATAAGTAACTAATGTAATCCTATGCCACCAACGCAGCGCACCATAGAGGAGTGTTGGAAGGATGGCTGTTCTATAAAAAAAATTGATAGGTTGAGGGCACAACCCCGAGCTATTTCCTATAAATCTGTTAACAGCTCAAGGTATTTGTTGTCCAATGGAATAATTTCACACCCCATGCGAATATCCAAGGTTCGGACTTCTTTTTCATGTAAAATTACATCCTTGCTCTTTGTTGCATTAACAGAGAGGCCTCCAGCACAGCACTACACATGAAATGCATTTAGAGACGGTTGAATTGTATTACAAGTAGTCCTAAGATATCTAGATGTCTGAAGGACAAGATCATCAAAGTAGCCTATACACAGACAGAAAACTATAATCATTAAGTCTGCTAATAATATCATTTACTACAAAAGCAAAAGAGAAACTTCTCCTTCCTGGGAAAAACCCTTGTAGCTCTGACTGTTTGTCTAGCCGGTCCCTTTTTAGCTACAACCACCTTCGTGCGCAAGAATTTATATCTCCAATGTTTGATGAGATGTGGGATACCAAACTCATACTTACTTTTTGAAATATACTCCAGTTATGCACTCAAGTGCTCCTGAAATGTCTAGAAACAGTTCTGCTATTTCCCACAATACATTTTCAGTTCAATCGATGCTGTAGTACACTGAAGGGCAGAAATAGTACTCTAAGCAGAATTTAGAGATCTTTTCTAGCGCCACGTCTTCTGATTTCAGGAAAACACGAACAATACTATCCGGACCTAAACACGTAGTCTCCATGACGTGCTAGAGCTTACTTTACCCTTTCTAAATTGATCACCCCACTGATAACAGCATCCATTTTAAGTATCCTTATTAAGCTCCCAGGGTTCTGTTGTCTTCCGTCCTCAGAAGGAATAGAGCTCGGAACATGTACCTCCAGGAGTAGCTTCTTCACATATGTATCACATTTTGTGTAGGAACCATTAGTGTATATAGCCAATCTGGCCCAAAATAGTATGGGTTAATCCTGCCAAATATTTTATGACGTCTAGGAATACCGAAGTCTTATGCACCGAATCGCCAAAAATTTCCATTAGCGTCTTTTCATCTCTCTAGCAAGCGTTTCAAATTCGTCTGTAAAGAATGGTACTTTATCTTGATCTATCATCTCCGTAAGTCGTGGTCGTTCTGTATGTTTTCTTTACCTTTCTCCGAAGTCTCGCTAAGTCATCAATCCACAAGCAACTCCTAAATTTACGCGTGGCATGAGGAATATGGAATAAAATATGGATACTAATTTTCTGCTGTCATGAGTAATGCGCTTGTTATTATCCAACCCCAATGGATACTAATTTTCTGCTGTCATGAGTAATGCGCTTGTTATTATCTAACGCCAAACTCTAACTGTTCACAAATATCGAAATACATGTTTATATGAGCTAAATTTTCTTGCATCACGTTTAACATTCAATTTCTTTTCAGAAGTTAACAAGTTATTTAACTTTAGTTAATAATAAAATCCATACTAAAATTAATGAACTTATGGTCTGATCCCGAAAAGCCCTGCAATACGTGCTAATGCTTAACCATCTTTCTAAAAAAAATTGCTAACTAACCACACCAATTCCTAAGACACACCAATTGCCTCTGACCTACTCTTAATAACAAACGTACGATAACGACCTATATTTACCACACATAAAGCCAGAAGTCCGTAAAAATTCTGCCAGAAGTCAATCCCTCTACTGTTATCAATAGCTGCGCTACAGTCTGTTATGTGCACTGGCATCACAGCCAACTACCTGGCAATTTTGCAGTCGCATAATAGGACAGGTATAAGGACGCCATTTACCAGTTGCAATGCATGTCGCGCTGATGCGCATGCCCCGGGATTCTAACAACCAAGCAATCCTTATTTATCAAAGATAATTAAGTACTTACACAAAGTCCATCTGAAGCAAGTACTATCGCCTGTACACCACGGATCATAAAATAATCTACCGTTGCAGTGAATCGCCGTAGGCTTGCCTCCCTGTAAGGCAGGGTTCCTGGATCAGCAAAACAAATTGCTCTTAAAGCCCAGTTAATTAATTCTAAATGTCCTGTTCTTCAATGCTAATAATTATTCTGAAAACTTTTGATTTAAGATTTGATATAAAACTTTTAATGATTATTACGACTAATATTTCATTTACTGACTGCTGAGGCCAGTTGCCTAAGGGAGTCCTCCCAAGGGTCGAGTCTTCAGACGTTTGCCCTAGAGATCTATGAAGATCAGGATCGAAGAATATGATACAAGTCATTTCATATCTTAGTCTGCCGTCTTTCCAAATGCGATTACGGAGCTCAGGCAAAACTCTAAAGCCAAGTTCAACCATAGTGTAAGGGCCTAAAGCGTATTCAAATATAGTTTGGAGGCAAACAGTATACCCAGCTTATCAGCAAATTTTTTCAAATGTTTTTGGTAAATTTGTGCTTGACTATTTTGGAAAAATGCTTTTAAACAATTCGGTCAATAAAATATTGTGGACTAACTTAGGAGTGATGTTATATAAACTTTATTCATAGAATAAATATGGCAAACTTGATTTGTAATAAGTATTTCTAACCAAGCATCCAGTGGCAAAAAAAATAACCTTGGAAAGGTTATATATGAATCCCCTGTATTGCCTGTTTTATTGCATTTTTAAACATGATTAGTAATAAATTTAATAATGAGGGCCCAGCTCGGCGAAATCCAAGCTACCGTAAAAATTCGCGGACTTTAATAACTGAAATAGAGAAAACAGCTAGATAACTATACCTTTGCAGAACAATGCCATAATTGCAGGGAATAACCGGAACCGAAACCAGCAACCGGAACCGTCCATTTAAACCGGATCCGGAACCTGGTCTTCGAAATTTACATATAGTAAAACAGATGAAGGAAGAAATCAAGGTATAGTGGATTTAAAATACATTAAAAATAACTTTTACATTAAACTTAATGTATTGCGGTGGTATTATTGCCTTTCTGAAACTTTAAAGAGGCTAAGGAAGCTAATAATATTTATTTATCGATCAAATATGTCGATTTTTGGACACCCAGAGCAAAAAATGCCTTCCACTATACACCATTGCGTATACTGCGTCAAATCGAATATGCCTACAAAGCTTGGAGCGTAAAATACACACTTTCGCTCTGTCTCCAGTCGCCTTCCTTTACTACACATACTTTTGTTACATGTTCTTCTGTAGCAAACTTGAAATTATTGGTTTATAAGATTCTAGGAGAAAATAATAGATAGAAGGTAATTTTCTGATCAGTGGTCAGAGACACTGTTTAGGCTAGCGTTGGACAAACAGTGCCCGCCAGTTAGATGATAACTTTCTAATCAGAATGCTATAAATGAGACACACTGTGATGCTGCTCGCACAGTTTCAATAAATACAGTTATTTGCCAAGAAGCAGTTTCTAGCTGCGTTGGAGACAACGTAGTTTACTTCAATTTATACTGATTTACCAAGTTTAAAAGAGCATTGGCTGGTTCTTGAAGCAATTTATGTTAGACAAGCATACCCTAAGTACTTCTGCGTAAGCCATACTCTGTTGCCGAGTTGGACCGGTTTAATTGAAACGTACCCCACAGACTTGGATGTGTAAAATATCTGCTACAAGCATCGACGTGGCTTTGATTTGCTAACAAACTCTTGCAAGTTATTATGAAAAATTCCAACTGAAATTATGTCCACTACTTACGTTTCAAACGTCAAATTGCTTAGTTAATCTTTTCTTTTGCTTGGTAGTATTGGAGCTTGATCAATGTATAATATATATTACATATGTTTGGATCACAGATGAAGCAAAAACGTGGAACATTTCAAAATTTTTAAACCGGAATTCCGGTTCCGGTATGGTTTTTGCCCTTTGCCGGAACCGCAACCGGAACACGATTTTCGCCGGAACCGGAATTCCGGTTACTCCCTGCATAATTGGTTACGGCTCTTTTCTATAACGCTGCGGATATGGTACAAAAACTGCGCATTCTTCTCGAATTTAGTGCAATAAAGGCCCAACGGTAACTGAAAATAATGAACTTTGGACAAGGTTATAGATGGAGCCCATGTAACAACACCGTAAAGTTTTGTTTTGAATATATACTTAACATAAGTTGACGCCTGAATGAAACTGTCAGTGTTTAATTTTCTCTACGATAAAAACAGTTTGGCGCTCATTGTAAGCTATAAAACCACAATTCTCAAATTTAAAACTACTATATTGACAACCAAAGTCACTGTTGCAACCGAAACAACCATTTTGACTATGTGTATCACCTTACGACTAGGAAATACGGAACTTCACCCGAACTGTCATGATATTCCTATCCCTCAGGAATTTTAAAGAGGGTGATGGAAGCTAATAATTTTTATTTATCGATCAATATGCCATTCGGCGTTTTTTCGACCGACAATGCAAAAAGCGCCTTCATTATACAACTCAGCCTAACTATATCACACTTAATGTGCTTGCAACGCATGGAGTGTAGACTACCACAATTTCAGTGTGACTCCTATCGCCTACCTGTACTAAACATATGCTTGTTGCATGTTATTCCGTAAAATAATTCGAAATTCTTTATTCATCCGATTCTAAAAAATAACTGAAGGTATGCTATAATATGTTGAACAGAATGCCATAACTCAAACAAACTTAATCTTCTTGAGCCAGAGACTTAGACCACGTTGCTCCTGGGTACCCACTTCTAAATTAGGTAGGAACTTGGGAATGTAAACAGAGTTTCCGTGTCGGAACTGGCATCTCTTCACGGCTGTTCTGCGGCAACTCTGGCTGCTATTTCCACGAAAAAGGACATCAGCACCTTCAACCTAGGTACAACTTGGGGACCTTTAATTTCACTGATGCATTTGTAATATCGACGTGACGCTGCTGCATTACGCACTTCCCTGACGTAATGCCCATGCGACCCCGGCTATCGTGACTTAAAGGGCGGACCTGATGGGTTCAAATTGCTCGAATTCTCTTTCCCACTCGAGTCAGGCCCAAGAAATGACGGAGCTTAGCAAGCCGCAGGAGCGCTTCACAGGATGTGTTCTGATCCTGCCGGATGGGTTGCGCACGTAGTCTACGAGGTACTACCTTTGAGGACCCCGGGGAGGTTGGCTCCGTCACCTGCTCACAGGCCAAAGAGACCAAACCGCTATTCCCTATCCACGTTTAACCCGGGAAGTGTAGAATTTTGAATACTTAAGTTTGATCGAAATTGGTTCCTGCTTCATCGAAATGACTACTCTATTTAATTTAGCCAGTGGCCCCCAGTAGGGTCCGACAAATCCCTAGACGTTTAACGTCGAATCCGCGCGTGTCTAAATTTCCTATGTCGGGCGCTCAGCTTGAGTTTACAATTTTCTGTGTGTGAGTCGCACCAGTCGTACCTATACAACAAGCGTAAGTAGCAAACTTAGTTACAATCGGCGAGTCACGATGAGGTTTGCTTCTTCGATGCGCGTGTCAAACCTGAACGTGGGTCGTCGATTTGGGGTGACGGATTTCAAACCCCTTTTAGGTCCTATCGCTACTACGGGTCAACAAAACACTTGTACGACTTGGGCTTCCATTGAGCATTTATTGACGAGTCGCAACATTACGGGTACACAGACAGACACGTATTGTACGGGCGAATACAGCAAGCATTATGTCACAGATATGGTACGCTAATACAAAAATGAGCAGAACATCAATCGGGGCGGGTTGCGGAGTCATCGCCTTTTTCATAGAACGTTCACAGCTGAGTCACAACACGGCGTGTACTGTGTGGCCTTATCTTATGACAACTGTGCTTACCGTACTTACGAAAAGTAATGGGTCAAGTCAAAAGCCAGTACCGGTAAATGCTAAGGTTAGTTATCGATAAAAATAGGCGCCATTGAACTAACTATTTGCTCGGTACTACGTTTGCTATTAGGAAGGGTACTCCGACACAACAATAGGTTCAGGTAAGCGAAAGGCGGAAGCAAAACAGGCTATGCGGGGTAGAGCGTACAACGGGACGTTTGCGAGACTTCATCTGGCTCATTCGAATCATCGCAGTTAGTAGCGATGAGGTTAGCCTATGACAACATAATACAGCTACGATACAAAGATACTTGTTAATACCATGGCAAAATTATGAAATACTCCTCGGTACGACTCCTGAATTCTTTTCTAAAGGTGCGACAACGGTACGAGATTAGTTTTGTGCTACTCGCATACATACCTATGTACTTAGAATGACCATATAAAATTTGTTATGGAACATCCAAATATGTTAACTAATTTTCGGTGCTTATTCCTTAGGCAATTACTCCACAAACACAATGGGATTTGGTCTCTAATTGCGGTTAATCCCTGATCTAGACCACTACAAAAGACAAACACTTCGAATACACCAACGTGAGTTATAACTACATTAAAAGGAACGATTGGGCGGACTTGTCTTTCGAACAGCTTGCGGGTCCCGGTAGACTGAGGTGGGGACCGAATTTTGAGCTTTTCCTAATACAAAATTTTGTCGCATTTACTATACGGGTTGTACCTCTGATTTTAACTGAAACGAGCAATATGAGTGGCGAGGCCTCGTAGGCCATCAGCATTACTCTAATGGTCCGAAAACCTACGTTATTTTGACTTGAAAAACGTTCAAAAACGAGCTATATTTGGTACTAAAATTTAACTGTTATTTCGAGCAATTTCTGCTCGACGAAGCGAGGCAGTAAACGGTGGCCCCGGTTGTTCGGTTCGCAATTTTCAAGCTAAATTTCGAGCCCAGTTCGATTGGGTCTGAGGGAGTCTTTTGACTTCCAATAACTCCTCGATTTGACGATATTTCTCAGTGTAATTTTGTACAGGGGCTGGACTCGACCTTACGTATTGATTTTCTAGGACCGGGTCAACGGTCCTCACAGAAATGGTCCGTCGGGCCAAGGCCCGAGAGACTCGATGTCGCATTTGGCGACTTCGACAACCTTGAAATATAAAATGTTTTAACTGGTAATATAACTTATCAACACTGGGGAATATAATATTTTCCTTTCCTCAACTAAAATACGCGTAAAAGCAAGACCGAAACAGACTTGCGAAAACAGTCTAATTTGTGAAATTTGAACTACAATCCGAACGACGATTGTGCGGTTCGGGTTTGAACTGCCTACAACTCTTGAACGGGCCACGGCTTTGCCGGTCTCAATAGCTTAAACGAAAGGCCTAATGGGCCTCTATGTATACGAGAAAAATCATTATGATTCCTGTGATAGATATCGAGTTATTAACGTGTAAAGTTCGGGTAAGGGCGGACCCCTATCAGGCCGTCGGGTTTGTGATTCCGACCCGATAATCTTGGGTTTCAGAGCGGTGTCCAATAGCGGACATCCCTACGAAGAAACCGCGAGCGTTGCACCAAAATTCTTGGAGAGGTTCTTAAAATATTTTACTTTTAGTCTCGATTTTAAATTTTGGTGGGGGTTAGGCCCCTTCAGGGCCGTTGGGTTTGGGGTTCCGACTCGAAATCGATGAGTTTTATAGTCCTATTCGTCAGTAGACAGTAATACGAAGAAACTGCCAAGGTTTCAACTAAATTCCTGAAGTAAATCCTAAGATACTCAAATTTTCACATTTCGGTGGGAACCTGCCCCTTTAGGGTCGTCGGGTTTGTATTTCCGATGTGATATTTGAACGTTTTAGGAACTAAATCGATAGCTCGGATCCTCCTAGAGATCCGAGTAAAATTTCGACCGATGTGCTGGGGGAATTCTCGAGATATGTCAAATTCCCTACATAGGCGAGGTGTCTCGCTCTCAGGGCGTTACCTCAGCCTGTTTGTTCGTGATGTAGTATAACTTTTCCGCGTACGGATGAGGCCTACATCAATACTGCACTACTATTGCAACTGTGATTGAGTTTCTAAAATAAATTAACCCACAAACGCGGGCGAATCCTTATTAACAAAGTGTCAAAACAGATGGACGGATCAGCGTCCAAAGAAATCGAAAACACATAAAATCTTGAAAACAAGTTTCGAACAATGCCAAGTAACTCTGCATGACCATGGACAATTCGGAGTTCACTAACTAATTTTTCAACTAGAATTGTTTTGTTTAACCTCGGTCGGCTCAGTGAATATATATCCAAATCCTAACTAAGGTCAGGGAATCATGTAAAATCACTTTCGACGCGAGTGTCGCATTTGTTTGTACCCTAACTCATTGACCGAGGGGGGTCCAGTATGACTTCGAGGGTTTGATCTAAATGTGCAGATGACTAATAGCGGCAGCAGATCCGTGGGACAAGCTAGGACGGGCAGGACTATCACGTAAAAGGGAAGTGTGGACAGGGGAGGCAAGATATTATACCTCGATGCGTCTACTGTTATACTATTCAACCTTACGGGCGAACTAATAACTTTACTTCTACCTGGCAGGACTATACGACAACCTCAACCGCCTCCCTGTCCACACTTACAGTCTTGCTATTCGATCGTCGACGTCCATCGCGCGCGTCCATCCGTCCACGAACCAAAGCGAAAAACCAAATGTTAATAATAATGAACCATCAACAAGTGAAGCACTGAAAGATGAAGAGCGCCAGAGCCGCTCTCCAAACCTACCGAACTCTGCGCTGTCGAAGTCATACTGAACGCTGAAATGTTTACGCGTCTCTGCTTTTATACTAGAATTTCAAATTTTTGAAATTTTGTCGGTTAAAGTGCTTGCTCAGCACTTTTGGTCCGATTTCTGATTTAATATTACTAAACTAAGTAAATATTCTTATCGGCCGAATTCCGATCATATTTGAGGCCGATTTTATAGTTAAATTTTATATAATCAGTTTGATTTATTGCTTTATTTACTGCTAACTTAATATTAAAGTCTAGAAAGTTTCTGGAAACTTCGTATGAACTCTAATAACTTGCAAACTTCTCGGAAAGCTGTACACAACGTCCGAACGCCTCAACTATACCGACGACTCCAAGTGTATAAAATAAACCGTTCAGCTCGCTGCGATCGAGCTTATACGTCGATTAAGCACGCCAACGTTTCACAAATTACTGATAAGGAACTCAAATTGACCAAAAACTTCATATAAATTATACACAACTTTTATATAGAATTTAAATAGTCCACACACGGCGGTATTGCCTCTCAACATTATATTATTTACAAACGCTAAGCGTTGTGCCAACCATATAAAACTTATATCAATTTTATATTTAACTTTGTTTGCTTAATAAGGACGCTCGACTCTATGTTTACGGAAAACGCGAACAAATACTGGGTGCCCACATCCAGCAACAGATTTATATTAACTTTATATTAAATCGATATAAATGTGCGGCTTGCAACCTTATTTACTCAACAGATATAAGCTCAAGTTGACGACTGCATTGACGGCCTACGAATTTGATTTCGGCTTATACACTGGCTATACTCTATTAGTTTGTTATTAACTTTTATTTCTTAGCATTGGGGTTAAAGACGCGGCTGTGTAAACAAAAGAAAAGAATCGAGGGCGAGGAGAGGAGAAAGAGGGCGCAGTCCCTTCGGAGATGGCCAAAATGCCCTAAGAAATTCGGATTCGGACTCAGCATGTCCGACCGAACAAAACGATATGTAACGGGACCGTATTCGATCGGCAGAGGGGAAAATAAGCTCTTGGGGAAGGGTCCATGTCAAATTTTTCTTCGGGTAGGGTGTTTCAAACGGTTCCCCTGAGTTCGGGGTGTACTTTTCTGGGGTGTTTTACATATTTTTGGGTTAGTCTTGAAAAGGGGAATCCAATGAGGGGTGACACGCCTGTCGGGGCGTTATTTCCGAAATCTTCGTATGAGGGGGTACGTAAAAGTGGGCGCAGCAGGAGCGGTCCGGGCTCAAATTAAAGCCTCGGATCTGGGGATTCTGGCGATACCCTATATATAATTTTGTTCTTAATTTCCGTTAAGTTATTTAATTAACTGTGTAAGCAGCTTACGTACATATTAATTTGTCCCTAAGTCCGTGGATCCGGATCGGATTTCCACGAAACCGGTCTCACTCGAAAGACCGTAAAATTTTCTATAATAAATGTTAGGTGCGAAACTTTCCAATTCCCAACGATTCCGGAGTTATGGACCGGAGCCGATACTTTCGGTTTCTAAATTTCATAAATTTCCTTTTTAAATTTTATCTTTCATTTTGACCAGCGAAAATGAACGCTGGTAAATAATACTTCGTAAAGCCTAACAAATTACCAGTGTAGCAATAACTAGCGAGCACTGGTAAATTTTATATTTTCCGTTTGCTCTTATAATTTTCAGGGAATTCTCTCAATTGCTGTTCGCTTTCGGGCGAACAGCCATATTTTTGTGGTCCTCATTCGTGAGGACGGTCGTGGCGGGTATCCGTCACCGCCAGTCTTTCCTACGATAATTCGAAATAAACTTTGCGGTGCTACCATTCGGGGTAGGGCAATTCCTGCATGGGTAATTATACTGGGTTGAGCGGGGGAGTCGTACCGTCCTAAAATTCCTACGAAATCGCGTATGGCAAGGGCTCGCCATACTCACGTTCTGTGCCTATAAAATACCAATTTGCATGCGTAAAAATTCCGGACTTTTCTCCTAAAGTCATCTCAAATAGGTTATGCTCAATCAGTCGTACTTCCAACCTAGAGATTACAAAAATTACAACAAGGTATGACAAGCAGAGTGCATAAAATCATGGTAGATTGCAGGTGCTTTTATGGCCTGATCAACCCAATAAAAGTACAATTATAGCACTACATGTTCATAAAACGGTATACAATGGTAACAATAGGGCGGCGCTTTTATGGCCTCATACAATAACAATGAACGGTATGAATACGGTACAGAAAATATATATATATACATATGTCTGGTTAACAGCTCATGTCCCAATCAATTTGCTGGATCATGTACCTGAAAATACAACAACATCAGTTCCACGGTACACAATCATATGATACGATCCTGATAGTAGATACACCAAACGCGTGCCTTTATGGCCATCAAAAGTATTACAAGAGCGATAATAATGACAAGTACTCAAATATATATACCAATGATGCCTTTATGGCCAACAATAATATGGTAAAAGTCATGACAATACCCATATATATATGTACCAAGACGTGCCTTCAGGGCACTACAATCAATATATATATAGATGGATATAAATATCGGTATATACGGTTACGATTCCTTGACGATTATCCATCCCTGAAATAACAATAACGATACCCACCTTGATCGAAAACAATGTCGGCGATGCAGGCCAAGATACTGAAAATGTAAGTCGGTTACATAGCGGGACTGTTTCAACCTAATTACTCAAGACTCGTGTCGTTTACCTATATATAAATGGATATATGGTGCTATTGAATTTATTCCGAGTACGTACATATATACCTTGGTATCAGTTCTGTTTCAATTATACGTATATACCTGATGATTCCTGATTTGTTGTAATTATGTACTTACATACTGCATTGATCTTGCGAGTTGTTTCAATTACTGATTTACATATATACGGGGGTTCCTGGTTTATGCCAGTTAGACAGTCTACATATGAGGTGACAGCAGGGCCTTGTAGTCGATGGGTATATACGAGGGAACTCAGTTTATATATTCGCTTGTGCTAAGAGGCGATTAATTGGTTCTGCTTACATAGATGCACTTATTGCAATGCGACGGTGGGTTCCTTATCCGTTTTGGGCTATTCCCGTCGGGTGTTCCAGGTTGGGGAGGAACTGGTGGCTGAATTCAGAAATGTTGGCCACTATACATGTGGTCATGATTATTGGGGAACTCGACTAAATGTTGACCATTACACTATGGACAGGATTTTTTGGTATTCGAATAAATGTTGTCCATTACACTGTGGATAGGATTTTTTGGTATTCGCTAAAATGTTGTCCATTACACTGTGGACGGGATTTTTTGGTATTCGAAAAAATGTTGTCCATTACACTGTGGATAGGATTTTTTGGTATTTGAAAAAATGTTGTCCATTACACTGTGGACAGGATTTTTGGTGTTCGGTAAAATGTTGTCCATTATACTGTGGACATAATTATTGGTGGTCGAAAAAATGTTGACCATGCACTGTGGTCAGGATTATTTGGTGTTCGAAAAAATGTTGACCATTGCACTGTGGTCAGGATTATTTGTGTTCGAAAAAATGTTGACCATTGCACTGTGGTCAGGAATATTTGTGTTCGAAAAATGTTGACCATTGGGGTGTGGACAGGATTATCGTAAAAGTTGACCATTATTGTGTGGTCAAGATTATGGGTTTTCACTAAAAGTTTACCGTTAGGCTGTGGTCAGGATTAATCCACCTCGTAACGATCCGTATGGATCTGTTACACATTTTAGACACACAGGTACAATGATTACTAACAGTAAAAGATTTGAATATTTACTAGTCCAACACTATTTCTTGAGCAACTTCAAAAAATGATTAAAATATCGTATATTATATTCGTAATAAAATCAAAAAGATTATGCCATTCCAGTAAAAACAAATAGAATTCATTGCAAGAATACTGTAGTACCACTATGACTTGTACTATCACTTTCTCACCTAGGAATTACATGTTATAGGCACATTTATTATGTATACAAATAAGGACCGACATATATCGGCAGCCAAGGTCATTGTTGCCACCAATAACAACGATTTTCACCTATCTGTATCACCTCCGCATAACATAGAATACAATGGGTCAATGTGACACTTTTAGCCCTAAAATCAGGCTTTTGACAATCTATGATTACAGTATCGGCTACCAAACTAATTATTTTCACCGATAGCAACCAATTAACGTGATGTAGGATAAATAAATTTGTTCTCAAAACACCAAAATGCCTCAAACTGACATTTTAGTCTCTGAAATAACAATTTTGACAACGTATGAATAGTCGCTTGTCTTATCGCCAAGATGTTGAATTCTGAGCGTTGATTATTAATTTCGAGGAACGTGAACATCTATATTGAGCATTACATTACAAAATGAGGTCCAGAATATCAGCAGTGTTGCTTCGATATTTGAGAACATATACCGATAATTGTGCTTGTAACGTGCAAGTACACAGTACTCTGCAAAACAAGACAAAAAATCTCATATTGTTCGAGCGATTACAGAGATACTATTTTCGTATGTTCTGGGTTCCACGGGCCCACACAAAACCCTTTTGAAAAACCCTGCAGCGTAAATAATGACAAAAGTAATACACATTTGCCACTACATAGAGGATGTATTGCTCTATAAATGAGATCCAAAAACACTCATAAGGTTGAGCGATTGCGGAGATTATTACCATTTTGGTGTATTTTTGGTCCAATAAACCGACAGGAAAACATATTTTGATCCAACCGTGCAGCGTAAATAGTAATAATAGCACCACACTATCTACAGACACATAGAGGATGTATGAAGCTCTAGAAAATGAAACACAAAACAATCATGTGCCCGTGAGCGGCTGTAGTGATATTACTATTTTCGTGTATTTTGGGTCTTATGGGCCCATTGTAGAACGTGTTGGAAACAGTCGGTTTTCACCCAAATCCTTCATCCTAAGGAATAACGCCAAAGCATTGTCTTATTTTTTCTCACTCAGTCAATGTTTTGTTTTTGCTCTACAAAATGAGTCCAATTTGACTAAGATATCTACACCCGGTTGTCGAGTTACAATAAGTAACGTGGACCCAAGCTCCTTTGGCCAGTTTTTATCGGTAAAATTGTTGTACACCCGGTTGTCGAGTTACAATAAGTAACGTGGACCCAAGCTCCTTTGGCCAGTTTTTATCGGTAAAATTGTTGCAACCGGGCTTCGCGCCTAATAGAGATTTCAAACTTTCAAATGAGCTATCACGAGAATCAATCCGCCCTGGCGGAATTGAGTAGCTGTGTCAAATTTCGCCACTGTAACGGCTCGTAGGAATTCTTCGACTAGATCGTTTCCCTCACTGCACTTAGAATTCAATTTCTATATTAGCACCCAAAGTCACTGTTCTCATCGAGATCAACCTTTTACATTTATCTGCATCACTTGCGTCACATGAGATAAATAAATTTGTTCTCAAAACACCAAAATGGTTTACAGTGACAAGACTAGGCTGTAAAATAACAATAATTGACAACCTAAACTTACTATGTCGAAAGCCAAGGTCATTGTTCCTGCCAATAACAATCATTTTTCGCACATCTGTACGATTCCACGTGAAATTGGGATACATAATTTTGCTCTCAAAACACCAAAATGGTTTTTCTATAAAATCGAAACTATGGCGCAATCTACATACATAATGAATAAACGTAACCATTGCAAAAGCTGTCACCGTGAAATTTAACATACATACTCAATGAACCAAGACACTTCGAATTTTGTCCTCAAGAAAAAATTACATCCTCAACAATAAACGGTATAGCGTGAAATTGGACAAATGAAAATAACAAATTTGACATTGTGAAGACTATATTGTAACTAAGGCCGTCAGTCCATGCTCTAAAACAACCATTTTTTATATGATTGGATAATTCTACGTGAGAAAAGATACTTGAATTTGCTCTCAAAACACTAACATGGCTCCGTCTATGATGCTAAAACTGCAAAATAGCCTAAAATCAGTTTTGTTTCGAAATTTATGGCACAAAGAAAATAAAAACTCAACCCCTTCAAAAGCTAAATCTGTGAACGTTAAAATACACAATTAATGAAACATGACCAAAATCGCTTCCAGCGACTGTCAAAGTAAGTTTTTTACAAAAATTGCCGCAACACGGACCGTAAAATAGAATATATTTTTAATACTAATTACTTGTCATGAGCTAATGGAGGTCAAACAACTTTAAAGATAACAATAAAGCATAAAAAATTAACAGCAATGATAAAATTTGGCTATCCGTGCCTTTTTAATACAGTACTGCAGATATCATCAGGTTTTGTTAGGAATTCCGATACAGACGAAATTAAAAAACAGTCAAAAGTTCTGTACAATAGCAACGATGAAATTCGAGATATTGCTATGAGCTTTTCGCAATGGAAAAAATGATTTTTAAAACACTGATACTTCCATATAGCAGGAAATAACCGGAATTCCAGTTCCCGCTCCCGCAAAACTCAGGTTCCGGTGACTGGTTCCTATTCCGGCTGATTTTTACCGAAATTGGAGTTCCGGTTTCATGCCTGTTTGGATATATGCATGGGAAATATGCAACAATAACTTTCCATTCCATAATAAAAATTGGCTGACAAACTACACCAAAAGTACAACAATATTCTTGGCGATAACATGAAAACGAACCTCTCTGTCTTCGCTCAGGCACCTTTGATTAGTTTTTTGACTTCCCAAAACAGATTGTTTGAAATCTACTACACAATTTATAAACGCTAGTCAATCAAACACTAACATACTTCTTTTTGATGCATTCCGCAGTCCACAATTTGTTAGCTGCGCCATTGTTTAAGCGACAGCCAAATAGTTCCTACGGAGTATCTTGCGACAAATAAGTACTGCCATATGTACCCTTATCAGTTAACTCTCATTATA
Source organism: Trileptium ribeirensis (assembly GCA_030248225.1). NCBI lineage: Eukaryota > Metazoa > Nematoda > Enoplea > Enoplida > Thoracostomopsidae > Trileptium > Trileptium ribeirensis. Next base: position 53,714 of record JASANE010001204.1, read on the forward strand.
CTTGTGAGACCACAACACGCCAACTTCGAGTATTTCGCGTGCTTGAAAATATTGTCTAACACCAATAATTCGCCCGGTCAGGTGCCTACTTGCTAACAGAGGGCATGATGACGTTCCGATAACAGCCAAATGAGTCGTTTTCAGTTAAATTCCAAGCTACTCGCGATAATGTTACATGCAATTTGATCCTGAGTTGTGTTAAAGACTCATGTTGGCTAACACCATGGGGTGATAAATTTTGAAAACAATTCGCATTTTAGTTTCATTTAAATTATTTGCTGTTACATAAAGTAAGATTTTCCTCAAATCTTGTGGCAGTTGTTCATAACAAATTAAGCTAATAACAAAACAAAGATAAGAGGAAATATTCGACATTTATAAATCGCAAAGCTCAAGAAAATTAAAATTTAAAACACTTTTACGAATACTCTTGTCCTAATACTTGTCGAATATAGCTGCTTTCGACGCAACTACAATCATCGTGTCGAGCTACCACAAAAATCTATAGAACCATGTAGCCCTCAACAAAAAATTAATACTTCAGCGTTTATAGCCCGATACATCATGTCACATGAATAATGACATACCAAACGTACTTTTAAAATAATGAAACCAACGCGTTTAACCAGTTAAATAATCCAATATGCCCATAATTCACTATTCAGCATTCAGCATTCACTATAATTCCACTTTATTCCTCTTATTGACTAGCAATTCGCAACCAAGCGGAAACGGTGTGAGAGGAGTTACTCCGTATACGCTTAGTGACTATTTCGTCCTTCCAAATTCAGCTGCCTAAGTCTTTTTAAAGCTCAACGATAGCAGTATACCGGCAATACTTTAATGGCAGCACTGGTCATATTATTCTCTTTATTGAAAAAGCATTGCATACTTCCTAAAACTTTCGAAATTTATGTATAATAAATTTGTAAAAAATATTGAAGTGATTTTACGTTGTAGGGCACTCAGGACTTGCCTTATTTGACGTATGCCACGTAAATACAATTGCTTTTATCGTATTCAGCATTCGCGAGAACCTACACACATACTATGATCTACATAGATCTATGTGTATTAAACAAATGGCGAAATTTACTATTTTTGGTGCAAAAATTTACCACAATTTTGTTCCGGCAACGTTCCGTACGGTTGATAACACGGCCAATGTAGACTAAGACAACGAAATCAACGTTTTTTGCGGGTTAAGTTATACTATGAACCCATCGTTCTTCTCCAGCAAACGAAAAATTGCTTCATAATTTTTTTTATTTTTATTTTGTAGAAGTATTTTTAAACATTAGTTCATGACTCGAACACTGCTGCTCTGACAAAAATGAATAACTGCACACTTGTAGCTCTCGATTCATAAAGTGATCTCTAATTTTCAATTCTCGAACAAGAGTTATAACTACATTTCATTACGCGTGTAACGAGGCATTGCCTTGGAAAACAAATTCCCTCATGTGAAGCGAAGAGACGTATTAAGTCGCGAACCACAAACACGACGGGCCGAAGCCCTTAACTTCACTTCACATGAGAGAAGATGTTTTACCTGATTAGATATTGCCCTATTTTGTGCCTATAAGCACTATACGTCTTTAACTAATGTGTGAATCATTCTATGATGGGAAAATGTAACTGTTTGCGTCATCTACAGTTGTTTACTGGTTTATTGTGTATGTTATTTACTGTTTGTATCATAGGCAACCTGCATGTATGTTTTGTTTATTGTTGTGTGAACAAAATATCTACTGTAGTCTAACTGTTAGCTGTTTCGCATGTGTGACGTGTACTGTATGTATATATAAAATCACTTTTAAATATATTGTTGTTGAAATCTTGGACATTTCCTGTATATTAGTGTGAGATTTGTAAGTGCCATAGAAACCTGGCTAAAAAAGAAGATTTTGGCATTGGGTGGTTTGGCCATATGGGGATTTTAATGCCAAATGCCATAGGTCACGCTGTAGATCATCCAATCAAATATGGCTTCAATTGGCCCATCCGTTAAGAAGTTACGGACCTTATCCCCTCGGTCATTTCTAACAATATGAATTTCATAGATTCTTGAACTTATTAAGTTTATGAGAGTGTAAAACAACTTAAAATTTTACAATTTGTGTGCCAGAGCATTAGTTTAGTTACATATTGGATTTGAGTGTAAGCATTGGGTGCCCTACACATTACACTTACATTAGCGGATATGTAAGTGTATTTCTGCTGGATTTTCCGAAATTTCTGCTGGATTTTTAGTTAGGGATTCTGAGAATTTTATAAAAAAGGTTTCTCTATCGCAAAAATTAAAGTTATAGTTAGAGAATTTTACAGTTCTAAGAATTCGTAACCCGGTTGGCAGCAATTATATTAAAAATTAACAGGTTTATTTTGAGAACAGGGTTTATTTTAAGTTCTCTGAAATTGAGCTACATAAAGTTATTTAAGCGGTTGCGCAGTTCGATCAGGGCCTCTGCGACCTCAGAAGCTGCGCAGTCAAGATGAGTATGGTTCAGCCGTTTATGTGTCCTATATGTGCATTATTTGCATTGTGTTGTACTGACAGAAATAAACGAATTTGTTATAAGCGGTGACACATGAAGGCCTTAGGAATAAGCTAATAAAGGAGCATTAGGAATCTCATTAGAGTATTTTGCGTGAAAATTGTCGCAGCTGTGTGTAATCTATGGTGGGACTAAACACCCTTAGGACCACATAAGATACACGCTGTCGAATAAAAAAATTGCAAAAAAAACCATCCTTCTGGTGAAGAGTTAAATAAACGACGAAAAGTCCCGATTTTTCCCAATTACACGCTATTCGAGGAAACTCCGCTTGTCACACTCGCTCCTTTCCAGTAACACCAGGTTTCGACAATTCAGATATTTGGAAATTACACCTTCTACTACTTATATTCGAATTTTGGGAGGTACAAAAACCAATAAATGCACATAGTGGGTACACAGTACCCGCAAGAAAATAATGTAGCCCACATTTCCGTCGAGCGAGCGGAGAATGAACATAGAGCTATCAACGAATGAACATCAATCGGGCACTGGTCTTTTTAGGCGGATGCTTCTGTACATCCTTACAACCATAAACAATATAATTAGCACCATTTTTCTGAAGATATCTATGCAACAATATAATATTACCCACTAATAACTAGTAACTCTATCGAAATGGCAAAATGTAATGAAGCATAGGTACACCTACGCCTTTTGCATGCGCAGACAATCAGCTCTGATAGCATACGTCGATAGCATGCTATATGTGGATATCACACAATACCGCTCAAGTTAGAACAAATCTAATAACGGAAATAAGTTTCCCATGCCCCAAAACCCCGAAGTGCAAACTATCTGCCTCAAAAGACATAACAGTAAAGTAAAATTAGGAATTTTGGGTCGATGAACCACGGCGTCGCTATACCACCATACCCATATAACCATGGATCCCAGATCAAGATCAGCACCAGCAGTGAGTTTACTATGCCCGAAAACACCCAAGTAAAACTTCTCAGCCGCCCAGGACGTCAGAACAAATTTTCAAATGTTGGGGCGAGGAACTATTAGGGCACCATACCTCAAACCCCATGAACCGGAGCCTTAATCGAAAAACAAAAAATTTACCATTTTACTATGAAATAAAACCAAGCAGAGAAAAAATTCGAAAGTAAAGGTAAAAATATTCTTGCTTCCGTGAATTGTATTAAACCAAGGTAAAAACCATTATTTTGCTTTCTGACCCGAAGCTTGGGGGCGTCATACCCCCGTACCCATGGGTCACAGAGCGAAACCAAAACCGACAATGAGTTTTCCATGCCCGAAAACTCCAAGAGATACTTTTAAGCCGCCCAGGCCGTCAGAACAAATTTTCGGATTTTAGTCGAGGAACAATTGGGGCACCAAAGCTCAAACCCCACAAGTCTAGAACCGGAGCCTTAATCGAAAAACAAAAAAAAGAGACATGGGCATTTATCATTTTACTATGAAATAGAACCAAGCAAAGAAAATATCAAGTTTTAAGGTAAAAATAACGTTACTTCCCGGAATGGTACTAAAATAAGGTAAAAACCCTTTTTTCTCTCTAACCCCGAACCTTGGAGGCACCATACCACCGTACCTATGGATCACAAAGAAAAACCAACACCGGCATTGAGTTTCCCATGCCGTAAAACCACCAAGTGAAACTTTTCAGGCGCCCAGGACTTCAGAACAAATTTTCGAATTTTGGGTCGAGGAACCAATGGGCACCATACCTCAAACCCCATAACTCCAAAACCGGAGCCTTAATCGAAAGTTAAGATCAAAATAACCTTGCTTCTGTGAAAGGCACTAAAATGTGGTAAAATGGGGCAAAGACCCACATTTTAATCCCTGACCCTCAAACCAGACCCCAAATCAAAACATCCTCGAGGATATACACGGTAAATCGAGAACGCCGGTTCGAATGAGCCCAAGATCATGAAAATAAGTCACGTCGTTCCCGAGTTATGGCCGATCACACACAGAGAGAGACGAAATTTAAGATTTCACCCCTGCAACACACGATCTCCACTACGTTTCACTACGCTCTGACAATTAAATATACTAATATTAAATTCCTGTTGTGCTAACCGTTTTCTTTGCGCAGCGCCGAGAAGCAAATACCAAAACGCCAAAACCGCTAAATGTTGTGAGCTACATTGCTCATTATAAGCACCAGAAATACGGCGAGCAAGGGGAAGCATTACTTCCACTGAAGGTGGATTCGGATCATCTATGCATACGTCTAAAACACGAACGCGCCAAATACTAATTAAAAACATAAAGCAATGAAAACTCAATTGACGAAAATGCTTTAAATCTGTTTTAAGATTGATCTGGTCTGGTCAGTCCAAAATGGGGGCGGCATTTTCGACTGCCGGCAAAATTTCGGGTACCCCCAGCTCAAAGCCCACTGCTAAGAAAAATAAACGTCTAAACGCGACAAAATCCGGCCAAAAATTGCCCCCCCGGCAAAATCCGGCACCCCCCCCCCGGCAGGTGAGCCGGGGGCCACCCGGCTATAATTTCCGAGGTTTGGACTAGCCAGCTGCCGTCACGGTTTCATTACAGCGAAGTATACTCATAAGAAAACGATAAATAAAAATTTATGTCCGGCTACACAGGAAAGCCGCAGCGCCTCAGACTACAAACGTAGTTCAGTCCATTAATGCTTAAACATTCATCTTGTTCCATTAGAAAAGTAATTTATTCCGATAGAGCAAAAATGTGATCACGTCATGGCAACCTTTGGGGCAGTTATTAAAGGAAAACAATCCACTATTTTATGTTGCCGTATATACGGTATAGAAAGTTTGGTTCAAATATTTACAAGAAGGCGTCGCTTCACATACATAAGTTGTATTTCCATTTTGCCTTGATCAGAGCCAAAATAATGAAGTAAACTAAAAACACCCGTCTTTGAACAGTAAGCCTTTAATTTGAAAGAGCACCCCGAAAAGTTTGATGTTTTCAATATTTACACGAGCGTGGCTTGCTCGATGGAAACTCATGATGGCTTAAATGATGTATTAAGCCCAACACTGGTGCTTGCGTTGTTGAAATCTGTGTGTAGTGAGTGGAACGAAGAATTCCCACTGGCCAGAGTGATAAATTTCTAGGGTGGCCGTTTCTGGGTGTTTTTGGGGGTGAACACGAATAACTTAGCATCGACTGGGCGGATTGACTAGCGCGAAAGCTCAAAGCTTAAAATTTATATTTGAGCTAATTTCAATTCTTTCGAGAAAGTGGACCAAAAATGTGCTCGGGTCGGCTCAAAATGAGGTCCGACAAAACACATTATGGATTGTACCTCCACGACAGGTGCAGATATCTTAGCCAAATTAAACTGATTTTGTAGGGGAAAAGGCTGTCAAGCTTCCCTACATTGATCTTTCAGATGAAAATCTGGAAAAACGTTTTGTAAACGGACCCATCAAACAACGAAATACACGAAAATGGCAATAATATCTCCACAACCGCTCGAGCTATACGGGTGTTATTATCTTATTTTGTAGAGCAATTCATCCTCAAATTAGCTTCACATATGGTGCTGCTGGCATGCATCGTTATTTACACAAGATAGGGTCTGGGGTATTCAATGGGCCATAAGACCGAATACGACAATATCTCTGAAACCGCTTGAGCTATATAAAGTTACTGGTCTCATTTTATAGAGCAATTCACCCTCTATATAGCTGCGCACAATGTGTTGCTGTTGTCTTTATTTACACTGAAGGGTGGGTCAAAATAGTTTTCAAAGGGCCAATGAAACCCAAAATACACATAAACGGCAATATCCCTGCAACCAATCTAGCTATGGGTCTTATTAAATTTCATCCTCTAAGTGCTTGCGATATCGCGAATCCCTAAATAATACGCAACAGGCGCGTACATCTCCTTAGCGTTACAGCAACATGGATGATATTCGGCTCATTTTGTAGTCTGATACTCAATATAGCTGTTCACGTCTCTCTAAATTACACATTCAACACTCCGAATTCACCACCTTCACGATGAGACAAGCTACTAGTATAACTCTGCATATGCCGCACACCAATGGCCTATACTACGAAACACTTTGGCTAAAGTTATTTGCAAAAGTATTGACTCGTAAATTATAATAAAATGTGTCTTTTTGGTCACTGCACAAAGTTATTAAGGTTTTATGACTTATATCCTGCGAATGGTCGTTCCCTTAAAGCATTTCAGGAATTTGCTGTGTTTCCAATCTGGGGCAGATCCAGGGGGTTGCGGGGGCTGCAAACTCCACCCTTGGGGACAATATTAATAGTCAATCAGTTAGTAGTAAAATAAAACTACGGTAATATCGTGCCTCGTCTATTCATAATGTACATGATACTGTATGTCTACATTATATATAAGGTATTAAAGCATGCGTTAATAAAAACCATGTATTTCCACACAAAAAGCACAAATTGAAGTGTAGTGCATTGACCTTGATATGAAAAGTTGAATCCTAAATAAGTTGAACATTTTAGGGTTTCAAAAGTATTATAATGTGGCATTGAAGTAATTATTGGTATGTAGGAAGAGTCAAAGGTACACACGTATTTGTAAAATATGGAACCAACGGCTGGACTGTCAACACTGGGGGGCTAGAGACCCCCATCACTTTCCAAAGCCCCATGTTCGTGCAATTCACCCCAATGTCTGTTCTGTCCCACACACTCGGGCGAAACCACACATGTTCAACTAAATCCATTAATTCTTATATCTGAAAATTTATGTTGTTTGCATGCAAAATGTTTTTAAACATTAATTACTACTGCCACTACCGTCGTTTTATAGCTTAAAAATACATGCACGGCAGTAAACATACATTAATTATTTGGAAATATTTACTATTTTAAGCAAAATTTATCTCACACTATGAAATTCGACCCGAAAATACACATAGGGCCCCCAAAAATCTCCCTCTACTTTTGGGAAGACTGTTCTGGCCAGATGACAGTTGGGACCAAGGTGATGTCTGCAACAGATATTGAACCACTCGGCCTTACCAAAAATACAAACAATCGCTATAGTTATGTCCAAGACATATGCGTTTAGAAAAAATTTTAGAGTAAAATTGAACTGGCCTACTGATTGCAAACATTGATGTTTTTCGAATGTCATAAGATACTGAGGTTACATAACGTAATGCAGAGGGACAATTTTGAGCCCTCGATTAAACAGCTAATCAGAAGTCTAAACTGGAATTAAAAAAGGAAATAACTCTTTGCTTACAATAAAAAAACTAGTCACAACAATGCCCTGTTATTTCACCACTAAAATAATGAAAAAAGTAGGACACCAAACTCTTTTAGAAGAATTTTCTTAGAGTATTTGAACATGTCATTTGTTGATTCACTCACAAAAATGTCGAAAAAAATAGAAACAGATTCTTGCAAACTAGAAATAAAACAGTTTAAAGCTAGGGCTAAACAGGCGAAAACAATATGCCATGTTGGCCCTTCCGTTGTGTGTTCATTGGCACTGATTCAAGATGTAGTTCGATTTGCAAATGTGAAATGAAGTTATATCATTTCAACTACGAAATCACGGGCCACTTCAGCTAATGTAAACGAAATACCGTTACTCATTGCCGAAAATATAAAAAATATTACCGCGAGCAACACTTTCGCTTTACAATGACACCTTGATTAATATTGTGTTTATAAATATAAATGTGTATGGAAGTTTAGATCTTCGTGACAGACAAGAATCTTGAACCTCCACTTTGTTCAAGATCTATATCTCTACGAATGCTCACTTAGAAATAATTTTTCTTTTACTAAAACAAAAATGCGTAATAAACCTCTTGAGTATCGCAGAGATGAGTTATGATATAGGCGAATATTATGTCCGTTTTGTATTCCATGAATTTAGTTTATCTTAAAGTTTTGTAATGCAGTACGTTCCAAGATTTTGATCTCTACCTTAATTCCATAATGCAGTGGAAATGTTTTGTTAAATATTTTAGTGCTTGGCGAACCGGCTTTCAATTGTGTCTTACCGGTATTTCTGGATAAAATTATGGTTAGGCTTTTACAGACTTAATAAAAAATGGTACTCAATTACAAAGGCATACATCAGTTTTGTTATTTATTTAATGCACTTAGGTACTGCAGTTGTTGTTAACACTTATTGCACGTATTTATTCCGGCAATTCAGTTTATCATAAAGAGTTTTTAATTGCAGTACGCCGCATAGATATTAACCTCTACCTTAATTTCATAATTAAGTAGAAATGTTTTGTTACCTATTTCAGGGTTTGGCGAACCTGTTTTTAATCATGCCTCATCGGCATTTACAGATACAGTTTTGGTTAGGATTTTGCAGCTGTACTTAACGAAAAATAGGTCCCAAATTACTAAACGGTGCACCAACACTTCTTTGAGAATTACGGTTTGGCATATGGGGTTCAACGTTTTGCTTGTTTTCGATATTTAGTGAGCGAAATAACGAACAAAGGATATCAGAGAATATTGTCAAGAATCTGCTTTCCACAAAGTTATATTTTCTACTTGTTTTAGATATTTTAGTAAGTGAAATAACAAAAGGCGTTGTATTGACTACAAATTTATTTCAAGCATAGAGGTTCCTTTTTTCAATTGCCGTTTGGGGAATTTCTTCAAAGTGTCTTTGTCATTTTTGTTGAACAAAATATAGTCTCATATGAATGATGGGTGAGCCCAATTTAGATTTGTATCTCAAGCCAGATGTGAAAAATCGAATGTTTGGGCACCGGAACAGTCATTAGCACAATTTTAGGGTACACCAAGGCTTTCTCCCAATGTCACATAGAGTGCCACATTAGACTAAGATTACTTTTTACCGGACCTAAATAGTACTTTGAGCGAGCCAGATACGACAGATCGAACTTTGGGCCCCCAGGATGGTCATTAGTCCAATAGGTATAAGAAAGCACATAGACATAGGTACTCAGTGCTCACAACGTACCTGGATTGCCCACATTCTATATTAGCAAGTATTTTAATCATACAAACCAAAAATTAAACATAAACACATTCTTTACTGAAAATATGTTGTTCTTCGGTGTAATAAGGAGATACAAAGAATCCAATAGACCGTTAATACATATAAAAGCAACGTGTTACAAACTTATCTTGGTGTTAGATGTTTTAAGTGACATAACCGCGGTAATGATCCAGAAGCCGCCCCAAAATCACTAGTAACTCTATCGAGATTGCAGAATATAGTGAAGCATAGGTACACCTAAGCCTTTTGCATGCACAGCCAATGAGCTCTCGATAGCATCGTTGATATGCTATTTATGTGGATATCACACAATACCGCACAAGTTAGAAAAAACCAACACCGGCAATAAGTTTCCCATGCCCGAAACCCCTTCAAGCCCAAGCTATCAGCCTCCCAGGACATCACAATAAAATTGGGAATTTTGCGCCGATGAACAATAAGGGCGCCATACCCCCGTACCCATGGGTCGCAGAACAAAATCAACACCGGCAATGGGTTTGCCATGCCCGAAAACCACAAGTAAAACTTTTCAGCCGCACAGGACGTCAGAACAAATTTTCGAATTTTGGGTCGAAGAACCACGAGGGTGCCATACCTCAAACCCCATGAAGCGGAGCCTTAATCGCAAAACAACGAAGATTCATCGGCATTTATCATTTTACTATGAAATAAAACCAACCAGAAAAAAATCGAAAGTTAAGATAAGAATAACCTTGCTTCCGTGAGGGTACTAAAATAAGATAAAAACAGTCATTTTGTCCTCTTACCCCGAACCAAGGGGGCGCCATGCCTCGTACCCATGGGTCGCAGTACAAAATCAACACCGGCAATGAGTTTGCCATGCCCCAAAACTCCCAAGTGAGACTTTTCAGCCGCCCAGAGCGTCAGAACAAATTTTCTAATTTTGGGTTGCGAAACCATGATCTCTAGAACCGGAGCGGAGCAGGGTTTTTTCAAAATTCATGTTGTGCTAAAATGTGTGTTTTTTGAAATTTAGGTGTGTTTTTTGACATTTAGATGTGTTTTTGACATTTACCTCTGTTTTTTAATTAACGCGCAAAATACCCTGTTTTAGCGTTACAGGGAATGTCAAGTAATGATAATTAACCGGCTACTAGCAATTTTATATATATTCATACAATGGACCAATCAGTTATATTTAGCATTAATTTTTTTCATATTTCAGAATTTATAGGCTTAGGTTCCACAGTTATAAATACGGTCAGTTTATCAGCATTCAGTCTTTAAAAATTTTGGTTTATGTAGCTTTTTAATTAAACAGTTCAGGTGTGCTAAATTTTGTGTTTTTTGAAATTTCGCTGAGTTTTTGCACTAAGAAAAACACAAAAAAACCATGAACCGGAGCCTTGATCGGAAAACAAGCAAGCATCTATCATTTTGCTATGAAATAAAACCATTTATAGAAAAAAATTCGAAAGTTACGATAAAAATATTCTTGCTCCCGTGAAGAGTACTAAAATGTGGTAAAATGGGCAACAACCCACATTTTGACCCCTAACCCCGGAACCAGACCCCAAATCAAAAAACGTTCGGGGATGTAAACGGTAAATCGATTATGCCAGTTCGAATGAGCCCAAGATCATGAAAATCGGTTAAGCGTTCCCGAGTTATGGCTGATCACACACGCAGGCACACACAGACGGAATTTAAAAAAAATTGATCCCTACCAAAACACAATCCCCACTATGCTTTACTACGTTCTCATAAACAATAACCTTCTAGCTAGATTCGAAATTTTTAGGTAATTTATTGTCCAAGTTATATAAGATTTTACTGGTTTGTGAAATATACTCTTTCAAAATCCATAAATCGTCAAAAATGATCAAAATGAGCCCTTGTTGCCAGAAACGCCAGAGACCATATTCGGTAGGAGTACGTATATCGCCATTTTTAACTTAAAAACAATAATATTGTTTTTTCATTTAACCCAGAATAACTATACAAGCAAAATAATATTTCATTTGATTAGCAAGATTTTAATTTGAACTGAAAGTAGTATAAAATAATAGGCACCTAGAAAAAATTCTTAACCCGATTTTTCTGCTGCAAACTAGCCGGACTTGGCCATAACTCAGCTCAGCATTGGAATATAGCAAAACAGAAAATTATCTATTGAATGGTGGCTTAGCACGTGTGGACTGATACCAGACTAAACACTGTAAGTCAGACAATTAGCGGCGACACGATAGTAATGGTTGGAAAAAAGCGAAATCTAACGAACATTTTTCGAAGTAGCTGATATTCCGGATATTTATGAAATAGCTGGAAAGGTGTTCTGACTCGATCATTAAACATCGTTCGACTCCTTTACCTAAGACCTTGTTATTGATATCAACATCACACATATAAAGTTACTTACTACGTAACTACTTCCAAAAAACTATTTCTATAGTTTCTTAGACCTTGTGTTCTAGAAGCAAAGCGAAATTTTGTTATACTGCACAAAAAATTACGATGCTGAATAAATATATGGGGTATGACAGTGGTGATTTTTGCTGAAGGAATATAGCCGCTTTGAGGGGTGTGCGAAGGTACCCATAATAAATGGTCGAGTAATCACTTAGATGTTGAATTTACGCAAGAATGAAAAGCTACAATCCTTATGTTTAGAACATTCAATACATTTTTGCTGCACTAAGAAAAAATTCATGCGTTCTCATGCGACATGGTAACCTTTCCATGTGAAAGACCCCGAGATTTCCGAGCCCCTAAAATTTCAGCAAATCCCCCAGGTCGCGCGACTCTGGAAAATTTTGGTTTCACGGAAGTCGGCTCCCAGCACGCCACAGGAAAATTTTGTGTTCGCTTAGGTCAGCCCCCCCCAAAATCCCGTGTTATTCTCTGACTTCTCCAAAGTGGAGGCCAAGCATTTTTCGATACCCCCTGGCAAAACTTTGGGTTTCACAGCAAAAAGCTCCCTGGCGAAATTTTTGGCTCCCCCACCAACTGTAAAAATTCACAATTGTTACGGAATTCCTTTTCCGAAGTTAAAAATTCGACTAATTTTAGCAAAAAAATTAAGTGAAAAGTTTGTTTTAACCTCAATAAAGACGTTTGACACCATTTCGGAGGGTATTTATTAATAATTTTGGTGTTTTTCGTTGAAAAATATTAAATTTCGACCCCCAGTTCGTCTCTCAGCTCAAGCCAGGATGGGTTAGCATATACCCCCTAGCAAAATCTGGTTCATGCCCGCTGGCTAAATCTCATCGAACGGAGAATCCAGTTTTGAGTTGTTATCAAAAGTATAATCGTACTAAAAACCTATAACAAACCAAAATAGCTTGTATTGATTTAGGCTACTGATAATGAAATTTTAAGTAGAATGAAACACGCATATCCTAAAACGTGTATTTAATAAGAAACAACTACATACCATAATCGCCAGAAATGGATGCTGTTCGTTGCATGTTCGTTCGAGAAATTCCAAATTTTATGCCAAATGTGTTGGAATTTTCCTCTAGACGTGTTCGAAATTTTTGGCGCTTTTTAATTTGTTCGAGTTCTGTTCGAAGTATGTTTGAAAATTGTTCGCATGTTTTTCAAAGACAAAATTTCGTTTGCTTTATGTTTTTCGTTTGTTCGTTCGAAAGCGACAATCATTTCTGAAGAGCACTGTACACGTTGTAAAAGACTGGAAAACGGGAAAAATGCAGTTATAAAAACCCCGATACCAGAGAGAACGGTTTTCCACAGCTAACCTGATGGGAAATTCCCAAATATTTTGAGGTTGGAACTGGGGGCCCCAGCCCATCCATCAAATACTAGTTTTATGTTGTGGAGAATATAGACCATGCACAAAATACTGAGAAATGATAAAGCTAACGCTAGAAGAGTTAATGTTAAGCGAGCTTGCTGGCTTATTAGTTAGTATTGTAGCACCATAACAAAACCGACGTCAAATTATTATTCAAAAGCACAGACGTTACGTAGTCTCAGCAGTATACAGGTAAAAAATTCGAAAATGTGGTCTATGCATAATAGCATGAGCCAATTATCAATAGCAGTGTAATAATCAGTGTCCCAAAATTATTATCCACAATTTAAATGCAGAATCGGTTACCTTTCAATTTTTCAGTTACTTTCTGAAGTTCCTTGAGAAGCCAAAATCTTTCAACGTCAAGATTAGGAATGAATAAGTAAACGCGTCCATCTTTCGAAGTATAAAGGCTTGCATATGTACGAAGATCAATACTACCTGCGACTGCTGTCTGAAAAATGCGCAAATAATGAAACAGAGTGAGCGTAGCGAGCGAAATATTCTCATACAGAGGTCAACTGAGCCAAAAAAAATTTGTTTTTGTTTGTTATAATTATTTTCGAAATAATTATGTTGTGTTTAAACATGGCATCAATGGATTGGCGAATTGTATTATGGAATATAGTAATAATTCATAGTGCTCCCGGCTCTCCGTTTCGCAACTAAAGTTTCCTGCAGAAATTCATAAAAAAAGACACGAAATGGAATCTTTACTATTTGGCCATTTGAAATGCGCCGAAATTTTTAATTTATGACTCTATTGAGATTTATGATCAAAAAATGGACACCACCATGAACTATCCTGTCGCTAGCTATAATACCTGCAAAAGGGGCCGCTGTTCGTTTGAGACGCGTTCGAAATTCTTTCGATCCAGCAGTGCTCGAACAGGTGCAACATATGCTCAAATAGCACTCGATATAAGAATATGATAAACAAGTTAATGTTGCTGAGAGTTTTTACAATAAAAACACTAACGTTGTTGAGAGATGTTCGAACTACATTCGAAAAAAAATATTTTGTTGATAATCTTACAAAAGTGTTTGGTTCGAAGTGTGTTCTTCGAAAACCGACAGTTACATACAGTACGCGCCAGAAATGACTGTCGCATTTCGAACGCGCGGGTTCGAGCTAGTCTTAAGCGAGTGGTTCGCCCAATATTTCAAAACTGTTTAAGTTAATAACAAATCCTATTTTAGAACGAATTTAGTTCGAGCGATCGACAGTGATTTTTGGCGAGTACTGTACTTCTGGCAGGGATTACTCAACTTAGTGATAGAAAACTAAAGAAAAATTAGGGCGCTCAGCATATTCCCCGTCACCATGCAAACCTTCCAAATATAGTTTATGCGGGTAGTTAGCCTGTTTACAGGAATCAGCATTGTGCTGCCATTCAAATCTTTTTTCACCCCGGTTTTGCTGGGGGTCTAATGTTAAACTTATGCAAAATGGCTAACAATCGACTATTTTTTGATGATAGCAACAAACAAAACTAGAAATGAAATAAGACTAGAATCTACTGTGGAACATTTTTCCCGTTTCGCGGTGCCTATAAATGATAAATATTACAGCGTATGTAATGATTTAAAAATACATAAATGTAATTACGCTGCAATCACTAATAGTAACTCGCAAGCGAGGGTGAGACGGAGCGAGCGTGGTTTCATTTTTAAAGATATTTTGCTTAATCACCTGTAACAGGCTGTGTTTGATGAAAACCCATTCTAAAACCTGATGAACCCTGAACCCATTAAAAACACTAAACCCTCATCGACCATAAACCCACCGGAAACAACTTCAAGCGCATCAAGTATTTGCGCTGGTCACTATAAAACAAAATCATCGCATTCAGCCTACCGGAAAACCTATATATATAGACAATTCTTGATGACCTGCACACAATGCTTAACCAAACAGCTGAACAGAGACTAAATTTTTGAAAATCGGGATTACTGACCCGAAACGAGTGAAAAGTCAGGAAATATGCACCGTGGAAACTAGATAATCAAATCATTGTACTCAGCATTAAGAAATACCTCTATTCTTGATGCACTGAACGCCATATATAATCAGACAAATTAAAAACGCACATTTTGGAAATCCGGTTCGTCGACCAAAAAACCCTTGAACCCCCCAGAAATGGTATAACATATAGTCTAGTTGGACTATAGATAGCAAAACCATCGTATCCAGCATGCTTGATAACCTAATATGCACTCATTGTAAGGTAAACAACAAGCAAATAACACGGTGAAATTTGAAAAATCCTAATTTCTGGCAAAGGGTCGATGAACCATACTCGGGCCGTAGTCAGTAAAGTTGTAGATATTGATGAGTTGATTCATTTTTCGATGACAAGCCTCTGTCGCGAGACATGAGCTGTGAAGGAATGCTACCCGTGCTGCCAAATTCGGTACAGAATCCTCTGTTTTTGCCATTTTGACCAGGAAGGTTGGGTCGGAGCTCTTCGTGTTCCACTAAAGGGAACATCGTCACTTTTGCTATTGAACAAAAAAATTGTCAAAATCCGTCAGTCCCAAAATGACTTATGAATGATAGCAGCAAGGAGAAAAATAAATTTTCATGATTTTCCCCATAGCGCCCTCAGTAGAAACTCCTCTTGCGCTCGCTCAGTTTCAATACGTATTCCCACTGCGATCAAGATTTACCACTAAGAGGGCGACTAGTTATTATAACTTCAGTACACTATTTGACTAAACAGACACAATTAACAGAAAGTTTCCAACTACATAATATATAGCGATCCAGGCAGCAACAAATTATCAATATCCCTGTAAACGCAGGATGATAGCCTTAATAATAACGTAACCTGTATAATAAATATTTCCCTATTGCTGTACAAAACCATTGTCATATTATGTTATTGTATGGTTTTAATTTAGTGTGTCATGAAAAGAAACGCGTACCATTAAAATAAAACATTAAAAGTACATTGTTGTGCACGCTTAACTATATAAGGATATTAATTTTACTTAATCATCTTCTTTAAATTAAGGGTGGATGGGACATATTGCTGTCCCGATCGCTAGCATCTCTATTTAGAACATCATTTTTTGACATTGTACAGTCGCTATAAGAAATAAATGCAAGTTCTTCGAGAAAAATTGGCGAACAGTTCGTCTATAAGTCGCGAATAACATTTGAACACCTGTTAGTTTTTCGCGAACTGTTCACGAAAGATTCGAGACAAATTCGCGTTTTATTTCTGACCGAAACTGTAGGCCCAGTCGTTATTTCTGACCGAAACTGTAGGCCCAGTCGTTATTTCTGACCGAAACTGTAGGCCCAGTCGTTATTTCTGACCGAAACTGTAGGCCCAGTCGTTATTTCTGACCGAAACTGTAGGCCCAGTCGTTATTTCTGACCGAAACTGTAAGCCCAGTCGTTATTTCTGACCGAAACTGTAGGCCCAGTCGTTATTTCTGACCGAAACTGTAGGCCCAGTCGTTATTTCTGACCGAAACTGTAGGCCCAGTCGTATTAAGATGCATTCTACGCAAATACAGTCGCATTTATCGTATTCAGCAACCCTGAGGACCAATCTACTCGTTTTAGCCCTCTGCGTACAGCTAAATCCAAAAACTTCACAAATATTTTTGTACCTAAAATTTGCATTTTTGCTTTTTTTGAAGTTAGTTCCCTGCATTTATTAATTCTATAGTCACCTGGGATATTGTGAACAAATCTAGAATTCCAGCTGTTGCATATTCTCTGTTATAATACATACACCTGTATGAATGCAACACCTGACGGTAGAGGTATGGGGTAACGAAGTCAGCCACTTGCATGCCGATTGCGCAGACGCTGTTTGTAGACAGTTAGAAAAACCTCGCTCAAAGTTGTTTGGTAACAATTGACAACTACATAGAGAGGCAACGATGACTACAAGAGTCGGGCAACTTTGACTACAGTTTTTAAAAATTACTCCGGGTTCAAATGGCGCCAGTGAAATATTTCAGGATCAGTTGTGGAGCGTTCCATCAGATTAGAATTGCGGCATAGTGATAAGTTACGACACGTAATCAAAGTTTTCCCGTCAGTCGAAGTTGCTTCGGGTGACTATACCTCTGTTGTATCAGACAAGATTATACCATAAAATGTTGAGGAACCACGAATTCTCAAATTCAAAGTTACCAATTCGTGCGAATGAGTAGAAAATCATTGCAGAAGTGCAAACACAAAACTAGGTATATACACACATTTCCCTCATTTATTAATTGTATTTCTATTGTATATATCTGACAAGCAGCGAGTAACCGGAATTCCGGTTCCGGATAAAATCGTGTTCCGGTTGCGGTTCCGGCAAAGGGCAAAAACCATACCGGAACAGGAATTCCGGTTTAAAAAATTTTGTAAGGAATTTTCCACGTTTTTGCTTCATCTGTGGTCCAAACATTTTGTAATACACAATGATCAAATTCCAATACAACCAAGCAAAATAAAATATTAACTCAGCTATTTACAGTGTGAAACGTAAGTAGGACACATAATTTCAGCAGGAACTTTTATGTTAACCTGCAGGAGTCTGTTAACAAAACAAAGTAAGGTCGATGCTTGTAGCAGCTATTTTACACATTCAGAAGTCTGCGGGGTATGTTAGATTTAAATCGGTCCAACTCGATAACAGGGTATGGATTATGTAGAAGTACTTAGCTGTAAGCTTGGCTAACATAAATTGCGTCAAGCGCAAGGCAGTGCGCAAGCAGACTTTAAATCAGTCTACATTGAAGTAAAGTAACGTTACCTGCAACGCAGTCAGAAACTGCGTGTTTGGCAATGAACTGTATTCATTGAAACTTTTGTGAGCAGTTGTGATTAGAAAGTTATCATCAATTATTATCTAACTGACGGACACTAATTGCCCAACACTAGCCTATACAGTGTCTCTGACCACTGATCAGAAAATTACAGTGCATGGACTGGGTCTGCACAAAAAAGAGGACACAGTCAACATAGAGGACATATACATGAGCGGTCCCAGAAGGGATGGAGAAGCGGTCGCCTCCCCGAAGCTTTTGCAACGAATTTTTCTATATATCTGCATTATTTTCACATCATCTGACAAGTCACGTCTGAGTTAAATTTTTGGGATCGTTAGAGAAGACATTGTATATTTCAAATAACTGAACCAATTTTTGGGTGGTTTCTGATCTAGCTTCAGTTCTTCATCGTAGTTTCGACAATTCAGAACGCAATGCCGCCAATCTGGCACTAGCTGTTGATATCATAACATTTGCAGCCCTGAGAGCTTCAGTTCACATTTTTCTGAATAAGCCATTTGAAGTTACACAGGTCCTTCTGATAAGTTGGACAGTTCGTCCGGCATCACGTATTTCATTTTCATGCCTCCTCTTTAACAAACGTATTTGCTCCAAGCGCGGAATTCCACTGGATGTGGGTTTTCCTCAGATCACCCAGCTTGAAAAGACGAGACAGGTTCAGTTTGTTTACGGAACGAAATCCAACAGTTTGCTAAGATCTCATCAGTGAAACTGAACATAAACCTTGCACGTACAAACTGAGATTCAACACGGTTGAAAACCTTGGACCACCAGGTAACATGCGTATCCATTTGCTTCTTGACCTGGGACGTTGTTGATTCGTCGAAAAAAATGGAAAACCAGTGTGGAGTCACGAACTTCACCTAGCACCGCTAATTTGAGAAGTGGGGCGATTCCGAAGTTTATACTATGACACATTATACTACTGCATCTTAAAGTCACGAGCTGTCTAAACACTGGCCTGTTCACAGTGGGGGGGTGGGGGGGACCCCCCACTTTCCAAATCCCCACATGTTCGTGAGATTTTTTCCCATGTCCGTCCCCCCCACTCGGCCGAAACCCCCCATGTTCAACTAATTCCAAAAATTTTTTATGTCTGAAAATTTATGTTCTTTGTTTGCAAATTGTTTTTTAAATATTAATTACTACTATTTATAATGCTAAAATATTGTTTATTAGCTTGAAAGTACGTTCACAGTAGTAAAAATGCATGAAAATATGGAAATATTTTGTGTTTTTAAACAAAATTTACCCCCTCCCCCACTTTGAAATTTCCCCCGAGAATGAACATGGCCCCCCCCCCACTTTTCGGAGGGCTGTGGACAGGCCAGTAAACACTCGGTATTACTTTTGGTTTGCCTAAAATTTTTAGACCCGGGCCGAGCCGGCCAGTGAGAAAATTTGAATTTTTGGCTCGGTCTCGGGCTCTGATCCCAATATGTAATGTTACAGGATGAGTAATTTCTTAATTTTGCCTAGTTTATTTCAGCTGATTTTTGGGTTCAAAGACATTTTCTTTGTCAGGCTAAAAAATAGAGGAAATGGAGGACAGTTTTGGAAATGGAGGACAAATAAAGGACATATCCACGCTCTGAAATTATAGTATATACACCTTCTACTATTTTATCTTACAACCATATAAACCAATAATGTCAGGTTTCCTACAGAATAACATATAACAAGCTTATGTGTAGTAAAGGGAGGCGACTGGAAACAGAGCGAAAATGTTTCTTCTACAGAGCTAAAGTGCTTATTCTACGCTCCATGTATTATAAGCACATTCATTTTGATGTAATATACGCAAGGATGTATAGTGGAAGACATTTTTTACTCTGGGGGTCCAAAAACTGACATATTGATTGATAAATAAACATTATTTAGCTTCCTCAGCCTCTTTAAACTTCTAGAAAAGCAGTAATGCCATCACAATACATTAAGTTTAATGTAAAAGTTATTTTTAACACATTTTAAATCCACTGTACCTGCACTTCTTCCTTCATCTGTTTTACTATATATAGGTTTCCAAGACCAGGTTCCGGATCCGGTTTAAATGTTTTAAATTGTCAAATTCAAAAAGTTTTCAGTTCGAGTGGATGAGCAGAAAATCCTTGGATAAATGCAAACACAAAACGAGTCTTTTCGATTATAACCTTTTCGATTTTCGACTAAATCGTTAAATTTTGCGTTACAGCGATAATTTTGGTGCTATGCGACTCAGCTCGATGTTCACCAAATATCCATTTCGACCATATTTATGGCAAACAAATTTTCCTATTTTTATGGGTTAAAAGTAGTCTTTAGTGGGTACCAAAACTTTTCGATACAATGTATAATTTTATTTATCTTTCGAACCGCACTAAAAGTAAGCTGAATCGGTTTATGGAGTAACGACTGGACTTAAACCAATCCTTAAGGCTTGGCCTTATTCTAAGTCTATGCGTAGCCTGAGCCTAATTCGTTAATCCATGAACCAATAAATTCAGTAGTTATTGCACTAATCCACTCAGCTTCCACTCAGCTTGTCAATACGGCTCGTATTATATATAAAATTATACATTTTATCGAGAAAAATAAGTTTCGAAAATTTTTCGTACCAAGGGAGCAGGGAGTAACCGGAATTCCGGTTCCGGTTCCGGCGAAAATCGTGTTCCGGTTCCGGTTCCGGCAAAGGGCAAAAACCATACCGGAACCGGAATTCCGGTTTAAAAAATTTTTTTGAAATTTTCCACGTTTTTTGCTTTATCCTGCAATCCAAACATATGTAATATATATTATACAATGATCAAGCTCCAATACGACCAAGCAAAAGAAAAGATTAACTAACCAATTTGCCGTGTAAAACGTAAGTAGGGCACATAATTTGAGCACGAATTTTTCATAATAACCTGCAGGAGTTTGTTAAATCAAAGCCAGGTCAATGCTTGTAGCAGCTATTTTACACATCCAGAAGTCTGTTGGATACGTTTGAATTAAACCGGTCCAACTCGGTAACAGAGTATGGCTTACGCAGAAGTACTTAGGGTATGCTTGGCTAACATAAATTGCGTCAGGCACCCGCCAGTGCGCTTGTAAACTTGGTAAATCAGTTTAACTTGAAGTAAAATAACGTTATCTGCAACGCAGCTAGAAACTGCTTTCTTGGCAATGAACTGTATTTATTGAAACTGTGCGAGCAGCATCACAGTGTGTCTCATTTATAGCATTCTGATTAGAAAGTTATCATCATTATGATCTAACTGACGGGCACTGTTTGTTCAACGCTAGCCTAAACAGTGTCTCTGACCACTGATCAGAAAATTACCTTCTATCTATTATTTTCTCTTAGAATCATATAATTCCAACAGAAGAACATACAACAAACGTATGTGTAGTAAAGGGAGGCGACTGGAGACAGAGCGAAAATGTGTATTCTACGCTCCAAGCTTTGTAAGCATATTCGATTTGACGCAGTACATGCAATGGTGTATAGTGGAAGACATTTTTGCTCTGAATGTCCAAAAACCGATATATTTGATCGAAAAATAAACATTATTAGCTTCCTCAGTCTCTTTAAAGTTTTATAAAGGCAATAATACCGTCGCAATACATCAAGTTTAATGCAAAAGTTATTTTTAATGCATTTTAAATCCACTATACCTTCATTTCTTCCATCATCTGTTTTACTATATATAAATTTCGAAGACCAGGTTCCGGTTCCGGTTCCGGATCCGGTTTAAATGGACGGTTCCGGTTGCTGGTTCCGGTTCCGGTAAATTTTGGTTCCGGTTATTCCCTGCAAGGGAGGACTGTTGGTAACTGAAACAAATTATAAAAATAATAAATATGGTCGAAATATATATATTCTGAACCTCTTCGTCAAGCTGAGTTGACTGGTACCAAAATTATCTTCAAAATTGACTGTTTTCAAGCCAAAGGACCGAAAAGCCAAAACTAGGTGCGCAAATATGCTGCAGTACACGTTCAATAAACAAATCCAAGAATCTATCAAGGAGGGATGGATATGGGTGTAACCCACGACCCACGGCGACCCATAGTATCCTGGACCCACAATATTTTACATACCAACCGATGACCCAGAAGAAAGCTGCGACACTCGGGAACGATCAATGCCAGTGCTCGCGCAAAATTAAGGTGCCGATTCGAAGGCGGCAAAGTCTTCCATTTTGGTTTATACGGTTGTCTCGTAGTGAAATTGTGGAGAAATACTCTGCGGTGAAAAAATCCCTTTCACTTTGCAAATTTTGTTATTCTATCTCCCGAGAAACGATCACTACGATCAAAAATCACTCTACCTATCACTTTCAGTAGATCATGTATTGAATGATCTACTGAGTACTCAAAATAATCCAAATTTTCACGAAAAACAACAAAAATTTTATACGTACACGTACAGATGTATTATTAATTACCCTTTACGAAAAAGCCTCTTTGCGACGTTCTTAGACAAATAATATTGACCTTATCAAGCTTGCTAAGATTTATATTGAATTTAAAGATTTATACTAGCTTTGTATTAAAATGGTCCAGGCGAATCGTATATGGATGCTACTTAAGTAAATGTAATCTAAATTTCAAAATTTGAATTATAAATTAATATATATCATATAAAATATAGGAATTTATATATCTGTAAGTAACTGAAAGTTCTACAAACTTTGGAATAAAGTAAACAACGTGCTATGGACACTATGGAGAAATTGTTTTAGTAAGTCGGCTGGGTCGAGATGAACTTTATATTAAGTTTATTAGATTTCCATATAAAGTTTATATATATCAAATTGGTACCAAAATTTACTGAAAAAGATGACTAAATATTATTGTCTATGCGATCACACAAATGCGCATGCAGTAAAAAGACCCACAATATCCGTGGCAATTTCGTTATCCACCGCTAATTTGCATGCTAAACTATGTGTGACCGTACGTTCCGAATGATGGATTCATAACGAAAGAAGAACTGAGTATTACATTTTGATACTGAGAACTGATGAACAATTTGTTTGCTAACATGTGTGATCTATGTGTATATTTAATGTATGCGTTATATCTCTGTCGTTTTGCGTTGGGAAATTTGATGACAATTTTTATGCACCGGAGGAGCAAGCGTAATAGCGTAAAAGGTGTAATTCCGTTGTGTTAACCTAATTTAATGTTCCTACTCATAAAATTAAAATGACATATAACCCCCAATATTAATAATGCCCCCACTAAAACGGTTTTTTATGACACGTCAACTAATAATTAAAATAGTGTCTGTAAAAAATTGTACCCATTCCCCTGTTGTCGGTAAGAAATCGGAAACCCCAACATTCGGAACTGGGGAATTGAATTTCAACCTAGGTTCACCATAAATTTCTGGCACAATTCTGACAAAAGTCGAAAACAATAGGTTTGTGTTATGCCTTCTAATATACAGCCAGACAAATGATGACCACCTGTAAAACGGTAGTCTGATTTCTGCATGTCAGTTTACGAAGATTTCAGATCTTCAGTAGTTGACCGGTTAGAGCTTTAGACTTTCACGCGTAACGTTGCGAGTTCGAAATCCTAGGGGTCCTTGTGCACTTTTTCAGTATTTTTCAACTTTTCTTTATTTTGTGTTTGGTATTTGGTCAAAATTCTCCATGGACTACGGTCCGCATTTTTACGACCGTGAAACACTTTTGGGATGCTGTTGATGACCAATTGAAGCATACATTTGTTGTAATGATTTTATCTTAAGTGGATAATTAATGTTTTGATGTGTATACCTTTGTATAATTTGTATGGGGACTTTTGGTGTGAATTTGTCGTGTAATATGTGTGTATTCCTACTGTAAAACACGGTTTGCTGTACAGCGTTGTGATTTTATGTTTTATTAAAATTTGTCCAACATTGCCCTGTACTTTTGATTTTTATTCTTGCATTTAATGGTCCATGTTTATGAGTGAATTTGTATCGTCATGTGAATTTGAGTGTGAAGTGGGATTTCAACTCTAATTCATTTTTGGGTGTGGATTCTGGGAATTCAGAGCAACTCAAAACATTTCAACCAAAGAGCTAAAATTACATTTTTGATTCCGCGAAATTGCCAGAAATTTGGGTATTTAAGAGGCTAAGCAGTTGCCTTGAGGCCTCAGTTGCCTAAGGATTGATGCCAGTAGGATAAGTGGCTCTGCTTCCTGTTCTTGTTATTTTGTTACAATTATTTTTTAACGCTTGTATAAATAAGCGGTTTTTAGTTTGTTGTAAAATTAAATGATAAGTAAGCTTAGGATAGTGGTTTTAACCCTTAGGATAAATGGTTTTAACCCAATTGCATTCAGATTAATGTTAATATTAATTAAACTACTGATAGCTTGAAATAACTAATGTTATATCATAACATTTGTCGAATGCTGTTATTATTTCGTACGTGCCGATGATGTCTGGATCAGGAAGTGGACGAAAGGATTCTGCCGGTAAACGTGGGTCCTTGTCAGATGTGAATTTCCTTTGCATTGGCTGCGATAAAGATACCAAGATCGACAACAACGACTCATATTTGACGTGCTCAGTTTGCCAAAAGGCATATCACCAGACATGCTCCGGAGTTTCAAAGACACTATACAGCGAGCTGAAAAAGGCGACCGTTCAAAATCACATAGCCTGGTTCCGCACCAACTGTAGTGGGTTTGCTCAAAACATTATAAAGGGTATGGCCGACCTTCAGGCAAAACTATCCTGCCTCGAATCTCGTATTGCTGCCATCGAAAGTCACTCCCTCCCTTCCACACCTGCATTCAGCCAAAATTCTCGACAAAAGTGATGCTTTTCATTCTGTCAATGCAGTCATTACTGAAATTGACGATCAACGTCGCAGGGAAAACAACATTGTTATATTTGGGTTGCCTGAAGCAACTCCTGTTGGTGATGATCAGGGGACACGAAAAACGACGGGCGGGACTCAGTTTTAAGTGTGCTTAATGCAGTTGGAGCAGACCAGGATTCTTTTGTTTCTTGTTTTCGTATAGGCCGACCTCGCAATAACAATAAGCCGCGACCCGTCAAAGTACGACTCATTTCATCTGCCATTAAGATTAATCTTTTGGCAAAAGCTACTACCCTTCGTAGTCACGCACAGTTCTCTAGAGTGTTTGTGAAGTCTGACCTGACTCCGCGTCAGCAGCTAAAGCAGAAGGAGTTAATTGAATCGTTGCGTGCCGCAAATGCGAACGGTGGAAAAACGAAAATTAAGGCTGACAAGCTGGTCCCTTTAGGGAAAGCAGAACCGGCGGCTGCAGCGGCCAGGAAAAACGCAGCTTCTGCGACAGCAATCGCTCCACCCAGTGCTCAATAACTCAAACGTCAAGTGTTGTTTTATCAACTAATCCCCCGAACCAAATTGTGCAGCTAATTTCTTATCTGGTTTATTACTAAACAGCAGGAGTATTTTGAATAAGATTCATTTGTTGCATGACTATGTATTTGCTCACGATTTGCATGATCAGGTAGCGATTACTGAGTCATGGTGCACGTCAGTAATTACAAATGGTGTCTAGGAGATTCCTCAGTATACATTGTATCGGTGTGATCGTCCTGAAGGCAGGGGTGGTGGTGTGTTGCTGTATGTTAAGTCACAACTTAAATCTGTTGCTTGTTCCATCTGCCCGCCTTACGCCCATCCATATGCTGAACTTACAAGTTGCCATGTCATACTGCCTAATCACAAATCAATGCTGGTGGTTGCGATCTACAGACCGGAATCAAATAGCGATGAGACCAATGACTCCCTCTATCAGTGTATACGTTCTTGCTCATCTTTTGGCGATCAATATGTCCTAATCCTAGGCGACTTCAACTTCAAGAATGTCGATTGGTTGCTTAACCAGTGGCCCCCTGCATGCGATGATTTCATGGACGCTGTGCACGAAGCTGGCTTATTTCAACACGTTTATCAACCCACCCCGTGGAGATAGCATCTTCGACCTGGTTTTCGCCAACCAGCCTTATCTGGTAGATAGTGTTCGTGTGGTCTCTCCCAGTTCGTTGGTGCTAGTGACCATTCAGGTGTTCTGTTTAGATTACAAATGAACAATTCAGTTAAGCCAAATATGTCCCAAAGATTGTCATTCACGCGAGCAAACTGGGGTGCCTTCGAGAGATCTCTCCGATTGATGACTGGTTGTCTGAACGGTTTCATGCGAGCTGAGGAAATGTGGTCGGTAATATCGCCTTCTGTCCAGGCCTGTATGGATGCTTATGTTCCAGTCAGCAAACCTAAATCCTGGAAACCTCCTTGGGCTGATAGCATTTGCTTCAAGGCATTGAAAAATCAAAGGACCAGGTTGCGTAAATTCCAGCGAACTGGCAGTCAATCCGATTATCAGGCCTATATTATGGCATCGGAAATGGCTGATATCCAAGCAAAAAGATCAATCAGGTTATTTGAGCAACGCCTGTCGTTCAACATTAAAGCAGATAGTAAATCCTTTTGGCCATACGCAAACTATATGTCAAAATCAAGACCATCAGTTGGATCCCTAAAGGCTCCAGGTGGCTCCTTTACGTCTGACGATGTTGAACGTGCGAACATATTAGCGGATCAATTTGCCAGTGTATACCGCATTGAAACGACTGATCCACCTGTCCTGTCTCACACAACAACGGCTCAACTTTGCAGTGTGCAATTTTCGGAGGCTGCCTTGCTCCGCGCTTTGAATAAAATGAAGCCTTTTTCTGCTCCAGGTAATGACAAGTGCCCCCCCCCATTGTGGTTAAGAAATGTGCTCATGTCCTGGTGCCAGTACTATGCAAGTTCTATGACAAATGCCTTCAAGATGGTTACGTCCCGATCCCGACCGATTGGAAACGTGCAGTTGTTGCCCCTATCCACAAAAAAAGGCCCCACTCATGACCCTGCAAATTATCGACCAATTAGTTTAACGAGCGTCTTCAGCAAGCTGATGGAGTCTGTTGTCGCGTACTCACTGATAGAATTTGGACTTGACCATAACCTGTTTGAGCTTTCGCAATTCGGATTCCTTCCCGGCCGTTCCTGCGAACTGCAGTTAATTAATTTTACCAACTGGCTTGTACAGTGCTTAAACGCGGGCGATATGGTTGATGTAATCTACCTGGATTTTTGTAAAGCCTTCGATCGAGTTCCAAATCGGCGACTGATTGCAAAGCTACAATCTTATGGAATTGGGCCAACTCTCCTAACATGGATCGAGAACTCTCTATCACAAAGGTCCCAAGTTGTCAAAGTAAATTACTAAGTTTCACATCCGATTCCTGTTGACAGTGGCGTTCCCCAGGGCAGTGCTATTGGTCCTATCCTGTTCATTTATTATGTCAATGACATGGAATCTTGCATGTCAGGTCAAATTAGGAAGTTCGCCGATGATACAAAGCTAATGCGCAGAATCCATCGAGATTCTTGGTTTATCACATCGGATCTGATAGATAAGCAACGTGATTTAGATTCGCTGTCGGCGTGGTCTGCCACATGGTTGATGGACTTTAATGTGGATAAATGTGCTACAATTCACTTTGGCCACAATAATCCCTGCCATACTTATCTGTTGGATGGAGGTCAAATTCCGAACAAATCAAGTGAACGTGACTTGGGGGTTACCATATCTTCCAATATGAAATCTTCACTACACTGTTCTGAAACTGTTGGTCGAGAAAATCGTGTTGTCGCATGCGTCAAGAGATGTATTATGAATAAGAATATTGCAAATGTGAGGTTCCTGCACAAATCTTTAATCCGGCCAATATTAGAATATTGCTGTACTGTGTGGTGCCCCCATTTCGCTGGCGATATCAAGCTGATCGAATCTGTCCAACGTCGCGTCAGTAGATTGATTCTTGAGTTACGGGACTTGGACTATCACTAGCGCCTCCGTCGGATGGGCATCCAAACACTCGAAACAAGGAGGATCCGAGCTGACTTAATCCTACGCTACAAGCTTAGCCACGCCAACGTAAACATGCCGATTGCAAGATTGTTCGCCCTGTGTCCCGACGACCGTATACGATGCCACAATCTCAAATTAAACCGAGCTTTCTTCCGAAAAAGGACATTGCATTGTATAGCTTTGCATTCAGGACGATCGGAATCTCGAACGCCTTACCCTATGATGCGGTAAATGCCCCATCATTAGCTACTTTTAAATCCCGGCTCCATGCCTCAGGATCGCTACCAGAAATTTAAACTGCTTTGCTGGTGTTGCTCTTCGTATGTTTACAGAATCCACGACACTTTCTACAAGATTCTACAAGCCGAAAACGGCTTCCCCACCGCACTCAACATCGACAAGATCTTGCCTGTTAAACACATGGTCAATGAGTGCTTA
>JASANE010001211.1:0-26228 GCA_030248225.1 Trileptium ribeirensis
CTAGATCTTTTTTGCGATGTCTGAACGATGTCTGCTGCTCTGGTTTGCTGTTTCCAGGCATTGCTCTCACTTCTACTGCCAGTGTCGGTCACTGGCTTTTTCTGGTCAACAGCGCTTTACCCTCAATATGCCACAATCACACTTGTTCAAACGCTGTTGACGGATCGAGGTAGGTAGTATCCACAGTCCCACAAGCATAGCCACCGACAATAATTCGCTGTTGGCCAATACATGGGTCTGTGATGGATCCGGTGCGGTGCTGTGCGTTAAAACCTAAGTTATATGAGAGTACTTGCTTACCAAAACGCATTTAGATATGTTTATTATTTGTCGTTCTAAGGTCGCTTTAGTACTGGGGAGTTGCTTATTGGTCACCCTGCATGCGCAAAGCAATACTCTCAGCATACTACTGTATCGAATGCCGCTGTCAATGAGGGGGTCATCATTCTGCCCCCTTTGTGGCGTAAGGGTACAACGCAAGACTTGCAATGTCAACAGGCCGGGCGATGAGCATTTCCGGTTAGCAAAGGCCCTTATTGCATACCCTGCATCTTTATTAGTGCTAGACACAGTGCGCGATATCTAAAGTCACCAGCTTATTATCCGTCCATATCGGCTCGCATGGTCTGCCTCCGATTTTTATTCCCCTGTGTGCAGGCTGAGTTGTTTCGTCGCTTGATCAATGCGTCGTTGCATGCTGCACAAGGCGATAGAAGACCCATTCGATATGGCCTGAAAACAGCAGGAGCAGGGCAAACACGGGTTAAAAAAAATTCGTGAAAAACCCGGAACCGTGGAGCAATAGTTTGAATAACGCTAGAGTTTTTGCCTCAACAACCCTTCGAGCTGCAACATCCAATGCAAAACCTTTCGAGCTGCAACATCCAATGACAGGTAATAATCAATATACTACTTCTACTACTAACTCAGTGGCGGGAGCCCATTCCAGACCGAAACGATCCTGTGACTAAGGTAGTAGAGACGCTTGGATGTCTCGGGATATCTGGAGGTTTGAGTTGCTGCGTATTCTCACGTCAAATTTATTATCTACTATTTTGTTGTGCCATGTATATCTGTAAGGACGTTATCTTGATGTTCAATAAGCTTAGACTTTGATACTAAATGTCGTTCCCATTTCAAATCATTTGAAACAATTACCCCAAGGTCTCGTATGTTAGTACATCCAACAAGATCTTGTCCGCCTAAATTATACACGAATTTGGGATTATTGTGCCCAAAATACATCATTAATGATTTATCATAATTGAAATTTATCGCATTACGGTCGACCAGTTATGTAATGATACCAATCATTGTTTAAGCAAATAGAGCTATTATAACCTGGCTAGCCCAAACTTCGGAAATTATAGCCGGGGGCCCCCGGCTCATTTGCCGGGGGTGCCGGATTTTGCCGGTAGGCCAATTTTTTGCCGGATTTTGTCGCGTTCAGACGAATATTTTTCTGAACAGTGGCCTTTGAGCCGGGGGTACCCGAATTTACTGGGGGTACCTCCATTTTGCCGGGGTGCAGCCGAAAATGCCGGAATTAAGATTATCACTAATGCAGGAATCAATATCGTTAATATATAGTAGGAACAACAGAGGACCAGCAACCGATCCTTGCGGAACGCTACTTACATTTACCGAAAAACAGTTATTAAAAACCCACGGTACGCAACCCTCTGTGACCTCTCTTATAGAAACCCGCAGAACCGTTTAACTGTGTTACTTTCCAGGCCAAAAGCCAACTTACTTCACTAGTAACCTGTTGTGGCTTACAGAGTCAAATACCTTGCGAAGTCGAGGTATATAACTACAGTCTGCTGCGTCGCCGTCATTTAGTATACGGGTACTTTATAGATGTATAAAAGCAGTTGGGTACAGCGTTTTATGATTTACCGTTCGTAAATCTGAATTGTGGATCATTTCGTATGCGGCTCCAAGTCGTATATATAATCTGCTCGATCTATAATATATGCGAGCTTATCGGCCGTCTCCGAGGCACGTTTCTTACCAAAACGTAACCGACATATCCAATGGTGGACAATGGGGAAGGGGTGCAAACACAGAGCGAGTTCGGGGATTACCCAGAATAGAAGCAAAATCAAGAATAAGGGGTAGTAGCCACCAAAGGAATGGACCGGTCTACCAGCGGTCGGAGATACCCTTTATCACTGGACGAGAGTTGCGCGAGTTCCAAGTGGTAGACATGTCATTGTTCCGGGCAAGGATATCAAGATTAGGTCAGGGTAATATAACAGTTTGCAAAATAAGCTGAATTGGCCGTGTGAACGTAGGTAAATAAATTTAAACATGTGCCTAACTAACTCAAGCGGATTATCAATTGCAACTTATGTACTGCATGGTTTGAAGCATTTGCAGTATAAAAGTGTTGGCTAAATTAGGAAAAAGTAAGTTTGCTGAAAACAAAAGTTGGAAATTTAGCTTGGCTTGATTTTGTGCCCCGGCAACCTTCAGCCAGAGCGTGCTTGGAAAAGTTTACCCAGTACGTAATTAAGTTTAGTTGGTGCAATCGTGTATCCGTGCTAAAAATGACTGTACCCCGGCGAGTTCGAGAAACAAGCCTTGGGTAATAAATTTTGATATTAGAAAAGCTTAAAGGATGGGTCTAATTAAATTTTTAAGCTAAACTTAAACAATTTGGTCAGCGTGGGCGATTTCGAGTAATCGTGCCATCGACGCTTATATATACCTTGGCGAGTTCGCATAACGAGCCGTGGTATCATGTTGATTTGAAAACAATTTAAAAGTAGATTTTGATTGTAAGTTGGAACTTTGTGTAAAATTTGAGTTTTGCAAAGGTATAGTTGCCTATATATGGTTTTAAGGAGTAAAAACTTTATATGGAGTTTGTTAAGCTGTAAAGGGAAAAAAGTGTTATAATTTTACAAATACCAACTAGGAATTTGGAAAATACTCATTGTTAAACTGCAGCAGGCTGAGTAGCAGGTCTGCAGAGTCTCAATAATTTGTTGTAGGGTTTTGCATAGAATTTTCAGATAACTTTCCGTGCCCGCGTAGGCTAGCATAAAACTTGGCTAAAAATTCGTTAGCAACTTTATCCGAAATTATTTACGAAATTTTATACTACCACCAAGTGCCCGAGTAGACCAGTGGACAGCTTAATTTAGGTTTGAATCGAAACATGCTCGCAAATATAAATTCCTAATTTCCCATACCGAAAAATTCATTTAAGAATACCACCATGAAAACGTGTTCGCGTAACAACCAGTGGCGTTTGTTTGCCCGAATTTCTGTATAAGTTTTGGAGGAAAGCAACTGGAAAATGTTGCCTATAGTTTCAATCCTTACTGACAGTCAACTGATACCAAGGTAGGAGTGAGCTGCATTAGCTCTAAAGGCGTCCAAACTCTGTCTTAACTCAGCAAAGCGGTCCGAGTTAAGGCAGGGTCTGCAGCTAGAGGAAGCACTTATACCCATTAGGTCCAAAGTTTGCAGGTTACACTAAGATACATTTTGTCACGTCTTTGACTCCATTTGTGTATTAACTAATGAATAAAAAAGCTGCATGTTACCTGTTTCGAACGTAATATTAGTAAAGGGTGAGTTGAAATTGCACCAGAACGCTAAAACTATTGCTATATACATGTCGTCTGAAATTAAATAACAATTAGAGCGTCCTCAGTATAACTCGGTAACATATATGCACAGCGGCGATAGCCATAGTGGCGAGCAAAGGATGCCTGGTAAGTGCCCAGCACCTTCAAAGCACAGAACGATAAGATCCTTGGGGTAAGCTAATACTAACATAGGTGAGGGGAGATGTGGTAGTATAGGTGACCAGCACCTTTCGGTGAATTAATAAAACAACTAGGTAACTATGGATCGGCTCCAATTAGGTCAACAATACAGATTCCGTTGTAAAATTTTAATACCAGTTGTTAGCTTGAAAGTTTAAGAACAAAAAACAAAGCAACAATATTAGCACCCCTTTATATATAAAACTTAACAACCCTGGCATTATGCACCTGGGGTGTGGAGATAACAAACACTGAGGGTAACGGGTACCAGTATGATTCTCATGTCCAGCAATACGAATTATACATACCATGGTAACAATTTTTATATTGGTTTTTAGAAGTTTTGATAGCGATATTGGTTCGTGATAACCATGTATTAACGGACACATGCACCCAATGTCGTAGCTTTACCTGTATGGTTCGTAAGCATCGGAGATCAAAAAGAACTAAAAATTTTATGGGTTAGTATTAGTGGGACAAGTGACACAGGATTCCCCCTAAATAGAACGGGGGTGTTTGACCATAACTGCCAAGCCCCCTAAGCGTAAAATTTCCCCGGCCTGTGCATTGGGCAACCCCTAGGCGAGGCTTGCGCGAAGACCCAGTTCCGGTAACTAGGCCCCACCCTAGAGTATGCTAGCAATGTCACAGCCTTCGACGATAGAGCGAATAAGTATTAGTTAGAACGGAGTATATGTTATTTAAGCAATTGCGGAAACACCAATCGTTATTCTCGCTCAGCCGACTGACACTCGGCTAGCTGTTGTCCGATGACTACAAATTATGATGATTACCGAACAAAGGCTACCAAATGTGGACAATGGCCGTTCAAAGTACGGAAAAATAAAGAATTTGGAGGAATTATGATTTCTGGGTTAAAGGTAGGAAATAGTATACCCCAGAACGATAGTAGAATGGGGCGAGTACCCGAGGTGTGGCCGAGTGCCGTTCCGCCCGAGCTAATATAACCCACTTTCTCTTTAAGAGAGTGTCGGGAATTGAAATAGATCCAATATCGAAATGAAAGTGTGAAATATTGGTAAATTTGGAGCTACCAACCCATTTTTAAGGGAAAATCCATATAAATAAAGGTAGAGGTGAAGGTTTCCCTAGGGAATTTGGGCGGTATCACCTCTCCGGAGATGATATAAAGTGCACTTCCCCTGGAAGAAGAAATTCCCCCGGGAAAAAGGTATAAATTAAGGATAATTGATTCTTTACATAGGAATGTGGACATGTGTAAAATTGTACCTTTTAGCTTGTAAGTTTTGATTAAAGAGCCATATAACCCAAATAAAGAAAAATAAGGATCCCCACGCCCAAAATAGTAGAAAATGTCCTGACCAAAAGAGGTTATAAGAATCGCCCCTCTGGGAGAATCAATATCTCCCCTGGGGAGGGAAATTAGTTCATTACAATTTTAAGAGTAAAATCAAAATTAGTGAAATATGGTTTCTTGGAGAGAAGAAATACAAGGTTGGACCTGCCCAAAAGGTGGCAATATAATCTGCGCCATGTCTTTACAGCATATATAGGTTAAGCTAACTGGTCCATAATTTTAAACTTCATTAGCATTCCCTTTTTTAAAAAATCATATGAAATTTGCCATCGGTGGGTGTCTTCGCTATCGTCCTTCAAGCATCAGCTGCATGCATCCAATGAATTGCCCAACTAATCTGTTGTTATATTTCTTTTTAACATCTGGCCATGCTCAATGTTAGGCTCAATTTTCCTCCACTCAAGGACAATCTGAAATCAATCTCACAAAAAACATAATCAAAACACTGTATTGGTGACCGTGCCGATTGTACCTTATGGAGGAAATATAAGGTACATAGTATAGGCGGAACAATTAGGGTATAGAAAATGGCACACCGATAAAAACACGCTGAGTACTGCATCTCAGAAACGAACCCCATCTTACGATGACGAACTAGCGCTTCAATAGCCACAGTATCCATCAGCATGTGGCACCACACCACCACACCAACCAACTAAAGCTATAATGCAAAATAAAGTTGGCGAAAAGAAATATATAATTTTGCAGTATCAGTAAGTTATAAGTAAAAAATTATAAAACAAAATACTAATATAAGAAATGAGGATGATCTATCTCTATACTGCTATTTTTGTTTATTTTGGATGGGGGTGTACTATGATTTATTATGGCGGCTATAGGACTATTAAATTGGGACGGGATTAGTCACTCGAAGATGTGTGGTCCGTACGCGTGGCCAGTAGTATGCCGGTGGAGATTATTAGTTGTTCCGTGGCGCGCGTTATTAGGTCATCGTATTTTTATTTCCTACAACGCTGCTGCGTTTCTATTCGATTTGCTCGATACTGGATTCGATATGCAGTCACACCAGCTGAAGTTAGAATGTTTATTCCAGATTAGTATACTACGCAATAATTGATAACACCGGTTCGGTTCTCATATGACCACTATTTGAATTCACATTTGAGCCGCGTAGCTTATATTTTCCAATTACTCACCCACCTCAAACACGATTCGTTCTACAATTCCGAATAGTTTTGACACTTGATGCTTGAAAACTTGTGACGATTTGCTTTAGAGGCAAGATCGTTACGCCTTATCTTTATTGAGCAAAAATGATACTAGATATATAATTTTTCTCAACTCAGAAGTGAGCGCAGAATTATTCTGAGTAAGTTATCTAACACTTGAGTATAGGTATGTATTTCTAAGTCTTCTTGTGAGGTTTGTACGAGATCGCCGGACGGTTGGATCAGCACTTTTATTTAAGTACTTTAATCTCTGCCTTAGAATTACGGTATTTAACTTCGCTAGAGCTACCAGTGGCCGGACGGTCTACTGATAGATCCTGAATAATTGTTATCTATTACTTTCCCGTTAGGGTTGGTACGTAGTCGATGGACGGTTGGACTCGTACGTTTATTTGATCACCTTATCCTTTTCCTTAGAATTAGGCTAAGTAGTTTCCTTATGTTAACGTTCCCGCTGCCGGACGGATCAGCTAGGCGCGTGTTATTTCCAATATTGTTATGTTTGGTTTACGCTCGTGCTAGCTCAGATTTTAATTGGGAATAATAGTTGGAGTAAGATAAGTTAATAAAGCAATAAGTACCTAATTGTTTTGTGACATTGTTGCTCAATGTTAATTTTTGACATGGATCAGTATTACAATATGTCGGAATTGGTTTGCCGTTTCACTGATTCATCAGTCTCTGCGAGTGATTTCACTTACGAACTTCGCGTTAATACCACAAAACCATAAACCTGAGTTAAAGCTAACAAAGCACAAACAATTCGCAAACCATAATATAAAATTTAAATATAAACATTAGATATTAGCTAAGAAATCCCATTCGTTAGCTGAATAAAGTCGGAAAATAACAAACTAAAAGCTGCTATGTCGAAAATACGGAAGTTCAAGTGTTGCTAAGCTTATGGAGTTAACAAATGTAGTTCAGCGTTGCGTAGGCTGCTAAATCAACTAATTTAATTTTCTCACCTCACTGTTCGGATGCAACTCGAAGACTAAACTAAGAAAACAAAAGAAGAGCTAACACATGCTAGCTACTAACTCAAATTAGTGTTAATTATGCGAATTAGCACATAAACGAAACAAAACGCGGAAAGAACGAAAACAAAACCCACGGACGTAGTAGAAGGGAGGGAGAGATATAATAAACAAATTGGTGATCCATCCCGGGTTATTGGAAATTTATTGGGTTTTGGGAAGGGTGTGGACCGGGAACCCCCTGGTAGCCTGGTCAACCCCTAGCATATACAGCGAGAAGCTTAAGCAAACAAATCTTAATTTGTTATACATCAATTAAATTACTAGCTAGGTGCTCACAGCCGTTAAAATACGTAGTCATGATATGCAACCACTCCGATACTTAGTGAGGCTTACTCATGTAAATGTTTCTGATTCCCAGGACTATGATTGATTCCCAGGACTATCATACAAACTTTATAATTATAAGATTAAAAATGAAGATTGTCTATAACTGTTACATTTTGATTTCATTGTGTAACGATTTAGGGCCCCGGGAACAAATTGTCTCAAGTGAAGTTGGTGAAGGTATTAAGTCGCGCGACGGGCCGAAGCTCTTTAACTACACTTCACACGAGGGAATTTGTTTATCTGATTTGATATTGCCTCATTGCGCCTATAACCGCTATACGTAACGAACTACCGTGGGAATCATTCCGGTGGGAAAATATAGGTCTTGCGTCATCTGTTTATTATCTGTATAATATGTATGTGCTGTGTATATTGTTTACTGCATGCATACATTTCGTGTGTTAGCGCATGTATAATTCATGTATGAGTTTTCACATGTGTGAAATTGTTTGTTGTATTTATTACGTGTGAGTCATATACAATACATGTAATTTTGCGTAAGTGATGACAGTATGTGTAATGATTTGTTGTGTTGATTATGTGTAAGTTATATGTAATAT
The DNA here is from genome assembly GCA_030248225.1 of Trileptium ribeirensis. Classification (NCBI taxonomy): domain Eukaryota; kingdom Metazoa; phylum Nematoda; class Enoplea; order Enoplida; family Thoracostomopsidae; genus Trileptium; species Trileptium ribeirensis. The sequence continues at coordinate 8,239 of JASANE010001211.1, forward strand.
GTGTGAGTGCCAAAAAATCGCAATAGTTTTCAGATCAAATTTTCCCAGCACGTCAACACAAAACTTTTACGAATTAGAGAAATCATGCTAAAGTGGACAGGGGGGATGGTTTGGGCATAGGCGGATTTTGACGCCAAATGCCATAGGGCACGTTGTAGATTATGCATACCAAATTTGGCATCAATTGGTCCACCCGTTCAGGAGTTACGGACTTCATCCCCTCGGTGATTTCTGGTAATAAGAATTTATTTAACTCGTGAAAATTATAAGTTTAAGAGAGTTTAAAACAATTAAAAATTTTAAAATTTGTGTGTCAGGGCTATAGTTTAGGTACCTATCGAATTTGAGTGTAACCCCTGGGTAGCTTAACTATTACACTTGCATTAGCGGATATGTAATTGTATTTCTGCTGGATTTTCACGAAAATTGTTATGAGTTAGGGATTCCGAGAATTTCATAAAAAGGGTCTCTCTAACGCAAAAATTAAAACTTATGTTTGAGAGCGAATTTCACAATTCTAAGAATTCATAACCCGGTTGGAAGCAATTATATTAAAATCTAACGGGTGAGAGAGGTTTTAGAACCAGGTTTATTTTTGTTCCTAGAATTAAGGCGTCAAAAGATAATTTAAAGGGTTGCATCGTGAGCTTAGGGCCTCATTTTTTGCTACAATCGGTGATCAAACTAGCATAAGCGTCTTGTGTGTATTGTCAATTGGAATTATTTTGTGCTGCTTATAAACGTAAGTGACTGTTCATGCTTATGAATATTTATATTATCATATTTGTAGAAAAACACATTTAAAAGGCGTTCCTTACCGTTGTAGTACATTGGTTGAAATTAAAACCTCAACGAAAGTATCTCACAGAGAAACCCTAAACAAACCAATACGTTTTAAATTGACGTTGGTCGACTGTGCAACCCAGCTTTAGTAGGACTCACGCGGGCTACAATTGTATCAACTAATGGTATAGCTTTTTACAATATCGGGTAATTTACCCTTGCAAGCAACCGACAGACTATGATTAGCCTGCATCATAAGTTTCGATAGGAATGGGGATTCACCCCTCCTAGATGCAGCCCTCAAGCCACATTTACCTCACCTGAAAAAATCGCGCAAAATATATACATTGTATATCCTTATTGGTAAAGCATTGCACAAGTTAAAGATGGAAACAACCACAAATAGCTCGAGCTGATACGTAAGTGTTGCTTTCGCCAAGTATACTTTCTTATTGCTTTAACTACTATTACTGCTCGAATGAATTTGAATGTTATGCACGCGTAGCAGTCGTATTAACGGAATGTTCATTTTTGTGGTGTAATAAAGGCCATGACTCTGGGAATTTTAGATATTGCCCAAGCCGGTTGGAATTTCGTGTTAACGTCTATAACTTGGTGTATGGCTTAAATTATTTTACAAGGTTTTATCTGTAGATGGCCGCATAAAATAATTTGTCTCTCCACAGCCATACATAATAGAAAAAACGTACATTTTGATTTAAATTCTAGAAATTTTGCATCAGTGATTCGTCTTTAGAATTAGTTCAGTTTAACATAGTGCAGTTACTAACGCTTGCTTTATATGTGTTTCAAATTTTGCAGAATCACACCGAATTTCGAGTACTTTGATGTTATAAGGTCCGAAAACATAAGAACTGCTGCGCACACTCTAGTTTATTGTTAAAATACACCGAAATTAATGTGATATTTAAAACATATTTCTGTTCAAAAAACAAATTATTTCCGTCAATCCTTACAACAGTAAAAGATATATTATCACTAAACGTTGTAAGAATTGCTAAGTCAAAACTTCATACATTCCGCTCATAGCGCGATGTTTACACTCTAATTCGTCTAAGTTCAGTTGGCCTTTTCACTGAACATAATCGTTGTTTTGTTTGCTCTCGTAGTTGTTATCTTATTTTAATCGCTTAGATAACAGAAAACTACATAGCTAACTGGTCAATTTTATGGCAACGTGAACTTTTTCAAAACTTGTGTCGGGGATCCGGTAGGATCCGAATCGCAGGCCCAAATCTCCCCAACCACGCAAAACCCAGGTTTTCCATCATTTTTATTAGTAACCCACCCCATCCCACTTTTTTATCAGCTGGCGCGAACACGCGCTGCTTTGGTTCTCACAATGTCACGCCATCTTTCTCGATCCAAGGCTGATCGTGATGCCTCCGCCAGACTCATCCACGTCAATCTTTTCATGTCATTGGTCCATGATGTTGCTGATCTTCTTTGTCTTCGTTTGCCTTCGACAGCTCCCTGGATGACATCCTTCTCAAAACCACCTAGACAAATAGCATGCCCAAAATATCACAGCTTTCTTTGTGTCATCTGCTCTAATATTATCAACTTTTACCCAACACCCAATCATCTGTTCTTTTTTGTCTCCATGGCACACGGAGCACTTTCAGATATGTCCAGATCTCAAAGGCGTCAAATGTACTGCGGTCTTTTTTAGTGGTTGCCCAGGATTCACAACCATATGAGGCTATGGCAAATATTGTGGCACGCAGAACCCTCAGGTTGAGAGCTGTGCTGATTCCCCTGCTACGCCAGATGACACCCGTCTTCTGGTTGTAGATCATCTTTTTGCATCCAACAGGAAACCCGAGCGATCCGTGCGGTTCTTGTCAATTACCATCATCTTGGTCTTCTTTGTGTTGAGCATAAGCCCTCTGGGCGCACTAATGTTCTTCACATTTGAGAGCAGTTCATCCTTATATCTGGCTAGAAGGTGCTATCGTCAGCATACGTTAGGTTGCTGCGCATAGTTCCGCCAATCTTAATACATTGTTAACTGTCTCTCAGTGCTGTCCTTGTAATATCTTCCGCGTAGATGCTGGTATATATCTTATATCGCTATAAACTTGGTGTTCAAAGTCAATGATTTATTGTTTAAAGGATTAATTACTTTGGCACAGACTTCACAAGTAGATAGTTTAAGCGTAATTAGGTATAACCTCAGTAATATTAAAAGTTCTTAAATAAAATCTTAGATTAACTGCAATTTTCGACCATATAGTGACAACGGCTTTAATACAAAGGACCGAATCGTTCCTTGAACAGTGTCTTACGAACAGTGCCTTAGTAATATCAAGGATTTTTCAGCCTGAACCAAAATGAACCGAAGCCTTTGAAGATCTGATCGATTATTGACCAAAATTATTTCTAGTATTTTCACAGGTGTTTTGTACCTCTTATGGCGGTAATGGCAACCGTCTGCTGTCGTAGGGGGTTGTAATATTATCATGTAATAGTGCATAATGCATTATTATTTCATGATTTTATTTTGAAAATGTCAATCAAAGTTTATTTGCGTAATATATTTGATTGGGAGTGAAATATAATTTCTTATTTGGCTATGCGCTCGAACTCTACTGCCCCATAGATCATTGATTTTAATTTTTGTTGTCTTAGCACATGCTGTACAAATAATGCACTGCGAAGTTAGCGAATAACGAGAGACCGATTAACGGATAATTTTCTAATATTTATCTATGATCTCCGATTATGATTTCTTGCTTTCTATCTCATAGCAGTAACTTTGGCCAAAAGAGACTTGTCGCTAGCATATACTTATAGTCGGGCCAGTACCACTATCACGCTATATAGCTTGTGTACCATCTAAAGGCCGCCACGTATCTTTATCAATACTTATTCTAACCTCATTTTAATTAGGATCGCAGAAATCGTTGAGGAACTTGTTGGACCGAGTCGATTTGTCGAATTCCACAACCGGTGTTTCGTCCTCAGCTAGCTGGGGACCGATGACCTTGGGCTAAAGAAAATTTGACGAGGCAGACGACACAAGTGTCAAAGTTTCAGTATTGCGCTCGAGACGTGAAAGCACCGTTTGAATGAGTTTAGAGGCCGAAACGAAAGTGAACAACTGGTGATAGTCGTGGTCGAGTAGAAAGTTCAGCAACTAATAGGTGAGAATGAGGTGGGCGCGGGATCGCCGGGTCTCGAGTGTTTGCAGCGATAAGAGTCGACGGCGATCGTGGCATTCAAAGTGTGAGATTCCTCGGACAAGTTTTGTAGCGCGACGCTGAACCCTTTCGAAGTGTGCGATATCCTGCTGCAGATACAGTGGCCACATTTTGACTGTCGTATTCGAGCTAAGCACAGTAGAGGACTTTTTCCCGACAGAACCATAGGTCCGATTGAGTTGAGAAACCACACTATAAGTTCCAGCGGCAATTTTTCGGCAACCGGCAGACGGATGCAATGTGGATGACAGCATGAAACCGGATAACGTTCTCAGTTGCAAGATAGTATTGTGTTCCCACTAAGGTGGTATTGATTTTCAGATTTGTTGCTGCCAAAATGCAGCACCGCACACCTAGACACTGCAAACGACATGGAACAAGCATTTGTCCACTCGTCGCTGGCATTAAGATCAAGCCGAAATTGGACACTATCGTTAGTCCGAATCGTTCTGACTGATTGAATGTAGAAGGCAAGTGTCCGCAAAGTTCCAGACGTGACTCTTGATGCTGTCAGCATCAAGTCATGTAAAAAAGAAAGTGTTGTGCCGAGGATAGATCCTTGCGGAACACCGCTGCAGACAGGAACAGCGAATGATGCCTCGTCCAAAATAACACGACAGATTGGGAACGGTTTGAAAGAAAAAGTCAATCAATTCGAGTAGTTAGCCGAAGACGTCATGTGCTTCTAGTTTGATCAGGAGTCGGCGGTGCGAGACTACGTCAAAACTTTCCTCATATCGAGAATAACGCTGTCCGTAAAGTATTTAGAGTCAATGCATGAAGTGACTATGTTAGTATAATCGACTAGCTGGAGAGTTGTTGAGCGCCGGTTGCGGAATCCAAGATGGGACTGACTGAAGAGGTCGCGTTTGGCCGCAAAATTAAAGAGATACGCTTTAATTATAGATTCCATTGCTTTAGAGCAAGATGCAGTGAGACTGAGAAGTTACTTTTGTCTAGCCTGGATCTTCTCTTGAATATTGGGGCAACGTTGGCGAAGAGCCATTCCGTAGGAAGAACAGCAGACTCTAAAGACTACGAAAGAGTACACATAGAGAGAGTGCACGCTGTACACCAATCGTGATTATTAGATTTTGAGATGCTTCAAGGCTTTGCAGACAGTTATTGGAGAAAAGTCAATGGATTGTAACACAGAATCGGTTCGGAAAATAATTGTGGAAGGTTTGTTGTGTCCGTAGTTTTGAAGACAGGCAAAATATGTATTGAAAGCATTGGCGACAGCGACTGGGTGTGAGACAATATCTCCATTTGCAGACCGAAGTTCGAGGATGTTTTGCGAGAAGCATTGATATGACTCCAGAATAGTTTTGAGCGAGCGTTGATTTGAGCAGAGAGAGATGGCAAATAGCGACGGTGAGAACGACGCATCTCTATATCAGCTACAAGAGAAAGGCTTCGATATTTCAACCATGAGGTCTCGGTACGTCGTCGTTTAATAGGTGTGGGTGTTACGCTGATTGTTAAGTAATCTTCGGCATCTTTAGCCCTCCCACGGAAAGAACATTTGGTTTGACGACCTTCGACGCGGGGCACATTTGGGAATACGGTCGTTAAAACACAAAACAATCTGGAACCACATATTGTTATCGTACATACTGTTGTGAATGTTCATGTCGACAGTGTTGTAATTCGACAAGGCCACCCAATGGGCTCGGCGACCCAGTATTGGCGCACCGCGGTTTAGCATCAATAGTGCCGGACTAATTCACAAATAATACCAGGAACTCGGACATCAGCCATGAATAATACTGTAAAATAACTATTCTATAAGTAAATACTTTAATCGTTGAAACCAAGAGAGCGGAGTTTTCACCGAGGGCGCTTGGGGAAAATCATAAAAAATTCCTTTTTGTCTGTTGCTGTCATTCATAGCTCATTTTTGGATAAACGCATTTCGACAAGTTTTTAATTTGATAGCAAAAGTAATTGCGATGTGGCCCTCAGTGGAACGCGAACAGCTGCCATTACATGTTCTGGATTGAAATGGTAAAAGCAAACATGGATGCACGCGGACGCAAACGGTTTAAAACTCGTGCAAATGCGTTTAAGCGTGCGCTTGGCTTTTTTGCGCAGTTAATTTTGTCTGTGACTGCAAAAGGGTTTTAAGGACCTTACGAGTCTCGAAATATACGAAAACTGTCGTATCAACATACCCAATCTAAATATGTGGGTAACCTTAGTCTCATTTTGTAGATCGGTAGAAGGTCTAGGCATCTACATTGTTGCAGCGGTTACTATGTTGTAGGACTAGGTAAATGGGTTTTGAAATTAGTGCATGGGACATGAAATACATGGAAGCGCTTATATCTCGATAAGCAATGAAAATATACGTGCTTCCTTGGGCCCATTTTGTAGGGAAGAGAAGCTCTATGTACCTGTGTTGCACAACACACTCGTAAATGAAAAACTTGGCCAAGTCAAGTCCACATTTTTAAAATTATTCGTTATCATAGGTGATCAATGTCCGTCGACTTAGGGAAATTAACAATTCCGGAAGGGGTTGCCCAAAAATTTTTTACAGTCTCCCGAAATTTATCGTTTTTCCGTTTCCCTCAATTTTCCCTGAGATTTTTTGTAATTACGCTTAATAGTGCAGATAATCTCTAAAATTTTCCGAGCGCCGAAAGCTAGTGATTCGACCTTTAAGGGGATCCGATCCTTAGGAGCGTAACTCTATATGTTCTTTAAAACCGAATTTCGTTTTGATGGTTTATACAGCCCCGGGATGCTTCGGAATTTTGTAATTTGAAATTCTAAATTTTGCATTTTTTCAGAACATGCCAATTTGCATGTTTCGTATTTAACTAGCTCATAGTCTAGCTTATAAATTTTGCAAAAACTTGGTTGGTTTTGGACCTCAATATATGAGTCGGTAAATTTAGCTTGTTCTCGTAATGAGTTCAGTTGTATATTCAACTCAAATTCAGGGTTCGTTTTTGTTTTTCGACCATTGTACTTCAGACTGTCGGTAAATTTATGTACGGTCTCTTGTGGTTTCTACAGATACTTAATTGCGGTGTGACTTTTTAGTACATACGAGAGAATAATGTCTTAAATATAATATAACACGGCGTTATTGCTGATATTTGACAGAGTTGTATCTTCCTCGAAAAATTTTAATCAATATACACATGGCTAGAGCGGGGAGCAAAATACAAACTCATAAATAGTTGAATTTTGAGTGTAATGAGTGAACTGAGCAAGCGAAACATTCTTACTAGCCGTGACAGTAGTAAAATTTGACGATGTACGTTATTGTTTTTTAGCGTGCCACCCATAAATAAACTTTGGCTGGGCGGATTGACTCGCGCGGTAGCTCATTTGAAAACTCGAAAAGTACTGGTGCTTTTTGTTAGACGCGAAGACTGATTCCAACATTCCCTCTACCGAAGAAAACTAGCTAAATTGGCTTGGATCGCGTCCCGAATGGGTCCACTGGTTTTCTTAGGATGCAAGGCTTGGGTCAAAACGGGTTCTACAATAGATTCATGAGACCATATATACACGAAAATGGTAATATCTTCACAATCACTCGAGCCATAGAGAGGTTTTTGTCTAATGTTGTAGAGCAATTAATTATCGATATATCTATAAATAATGTTCTGCTATTGTAATTGTTTACGTTGCAGCGTTGGGTACAAATTGTTTTTCAACATGTTCATGGGACCCAGAATACACGAAAATGGTAATATCTCTTCAACCGCTCGAGCTATATGGGTGTTTTTGTTCATTTTGTAGAGCAATTCATTCTCTATGTACATGAAAATTGCGAGCGCCATAATATTTATATCTTCTCAACTATTCCAACAACATGGCTCTGATATTCGGTGGCTCACTTTGTAGTTGAATGGTCAATATTGATGTGCACATCTCTCCAAATTACATATTTAACATTCAGAATTCACTACCTTGGCGATAAGACAAGCTTTTGGTATTATATTTTTCTTTCAAATCGCTGGAAATTAATTTATCCAGGAGACTATGGAAAAATTGACAATCTTTGAGTAGAAGTAGAATTTTGCTGGACATATTTTATTTTTCCTTTATATTTCCATCAGATATATGTTCCGTCATTATGGATAATTTTTATTTATAAAAATAGATTGTTTGTATAGTCATAAAAGAATCAGTTGTATATGGGCTAATTTACAATGCACGGCATTCGTAAAATTCCGACAAGCGAAGAACAGAAGGAAGCAAAGGCGAAGGAGCGTCTCAAAAAGCAAAAGGCATTCCAGGCGGCAAACGACAAAATCATCGGCAATCGAAAAGGCGGTGAGCGTTGATTAATTGTAGAACATATACCTCGGCGAACTGTGCAACTCGTCGATTTGTGTCTTGCATTTATTGTGTTCTAGGCCGGGGTCGGTTTTGACCAGACGTCTTAAATTTGTCACTAGCACAGATTCTTCATTGTTAAAGACGTGGTCGTTGATACCGGACATCTTGGTTTCTTGATGATTCAAACACTCCGGTTATAGCTCATATGCATCATTATTGTGAGACATGGCCAGTGATACCGGACATCATGTCTCATGGCGATTCAATAACACACCGATTCTCCGCAAAATTTTATTCGGGAGGAAGAATAGGCTGTGTGTCCAAAAAATGTATTTTAAAAAATTGGCCTTCGGTATAGAAGTACGTAAACCTAGATTACTGCGTACGAAATGTTTTCAGCCAGCAGAAAGCCGTTGAAATTATGAGCCACCTGCACACCATGGACCTTCTTAATGGGTTCGACTTGGGCACCGTTTGGTCCAAGGTCGCACGTTTTGCCACCACATATCTCGGTTACTCTATGGCTACAGCAACTTGACGTTTCTTGCAGATTAACGTGATTGATCCAGATTATCTGTATCAAATTGGCGTATTTGGTCGCGCTGTAGTATATATTTTTTGAAAATAACAACCATAGTCTTTCTAGGATACCAGAAAATGTCGGCAGAGATGGGATGCGAACCCACGACCTTAGGCTTTTTCACGCCTCTGGTCTAACATTGAGCTACTCAGCCGATACTTTCTTCCTATTATCTGATCTACGAGAAAGCGTATTTGCCTGTGCTTCTGACAAAATTAGTAGTATTTAATCAATATTTTAACAGTGTTTTTGATATATTAAACAGTATTACATATTTGAAAACGAGTGTGCGATAGAGAGACACTCTTTCACGAAGGCGGGTATTTTGTTCAATGTTGTTTCAGCTTTTTCCGCTGTAAACGAAATCATGTCGTTTCGCATGAAGTGTTTTTACATTCTTGCAAGTCGCAGATCCCTTTCTTGTGTTAGATATGTGCTGATCCCATTATATAACTACATTAAGTGACACCGAATGTTGACATCACTGTCGTTTGTTATTTACGCCGATTCGGCATTGACGTTCCACATTTCAGTAAGTGGAGCTTTAAGCTTTTTAAATAAGTGGGTTTATTATGGCGGATCTAAAATCTAAATCGTGGACACACAGCCTGGGCGTTCTCAAACAGCAGTACGTGCAATATTATAGAGACACTGAACAGACCTCGTCAAAAGTGACTGTCGTGTTCCGAACGAACGAAGATCGAACAAGGCTTTAAACTTTTCGTACGAACGTTGTGAGAGCAGAACTCATTTCAGACGATTACTGCATCATTTTCTAAAATTTGTACGGCAAATAATTTTAAATTATATGTAGGACCACATCTATAAAATAGATTTTTTTCTGCAAGTAGTACATGTGTATAATATATACTAATTTTGAGAGCAGAACTCATTTCAGACGATTACTGCATCATTTTCTAAAATTTGTACGGCAAATAATTTTAAATTATATGTAGGACCACATCTATAAAATAGATTTTTTTCTGCAAGTAGTACATGTGTATAATATATACTAATTTTGAGAGCAGAACTCATTTCAGACGATTACTGCATCATTTTCTAAAATTTGTACGGCAAATAATTTTAAATTATATGTAGGACCACATCTATAAAATAGATTTTTTTCTGCAAGTAGTACATGTGTATAATATATACTAATTTTGAGAGCAGAACTCATTTCAGACGATTACTGCATCATTTTCTAAAATTTGTACTTCAAATAATTTTAAATTATATGTAGGACCACATCTATAAAATAGATTTTTTTCTGAAAGTAGTACATGTGTATAAATATACTAATTTTGAGAGCAGAACTCATTTCAGACGATTACTGCATCATTTTCTAAAATTTGTACGGCAAATAATTTTAAATTATATGTAGGACCACATCTATAAAATAGATTTTTTTCTGCAAGTAGTACATGTGTATAATATATACTAATTTTGAGAGCAGAACTCATTTCAGACGATTACTGCATCATTTTCTAAAATTTGTACGGCAAATAATTTTAAATTATATGTAGGACCACATCTATAAAATAGATTTTTTTCTGCAAGTAGTACATGTGTATAATATATACTAATTTTGAGAGCAGAACTCATTTCAGACGATTACTGCATCATTTTCTAAAATTTGTACGGCAAATAATTTTAAATTATATGTAGGACCACATCTATAAAATAGATTTTTTTCTGCAAGTAGTACATGTGTATAATATATACTAATTTTGAGAGCAGAACTCATTTCAGACGATTACTGCATCATTTTCTAAAATTTGTACGGCAAATAATTTTAAATTATATGTAGGACCACATCTATAAAATAGATTTTTTTCTGGAAGTAGTACATGTGTATAATATATACTAATTTTTTTACAATCAATCCCGATGTTATAGGCGAATCCGATGACGAAAGTCTAGCATTGACAGCTCAGCTGCTGACAAATAATCCCGACTACTCATCGCTGTGGAATTATCGGCGTGAAATTTTAAATCGGAAAGAAAGCTGCGGGTAAACCAACATCTATATATGTAATATTCAGCTACCTAAAACCACTGCCGGAAATAAGTGCTAAATAATCGATCGAAATATCACTCGATTCCGATATAGACTGATTCGTTGGGGCTTCGAACATTTTCAATTTCGTTTATTTTTAGTTAGCGCTGTACCCGTCCGGTCTGTGTATTGTAGTATAACCATTCGTGGTCGGAAAGACGTTTAAACACGAAATTGTCTATGATTGTATTTTTTAAATCCGCGCTCTTCAAATTGAGGAAGTTGGTGACGGTGCGTTGTTCGGCGCTCCGGGTCCATATCACTCAACCTTGTTTGAACAGAATTAACTCCAGGATCCCGAAGTCAAAAGTTTAAATGGAATCATTGTAGTAGTTGGTCGTCAATTAAAATTACTATGGTTGGCTTGTGCTCCTTCCCAATTGAATGCAACGGCCCCGATTCTTGTTCAGTCTGGAGCGAAATTTGCAGCGGCTAGTGATGCCGATGAAATTTTACGTGCCGACGATACATCATATATAGCAATATTTATAAATCGGGGATACTGTGTAAAATTGGGTCTTTAGCGGGCCGCCACTGTAATGGCGTCGAGCTGTTTCGTTATTCTTCACTATTAAGATAGTAATATAAACACCCAATTCGGACTCAGTTAGGTCAGAAACAAACTTGTTTCGCTCATTGGAAGTATAAATTATTTCAGCAATTACACTGCCGATCAAATGTCGACGTTGTTTGGTGCTGAACTTGAACTCACACAACGTGCCCTGATGACTGCAAATCCGAAATCCTACGGTGCATGGCACCATCGCGCGTGGACGTTGCTCAACATGCCCGAGCCTGATTATGAGGTAAATGCTACTACATTTCCGAAAACTGGATCGAAGGGCCGACAACATTTTGGAAGAACTCTTGCTGGAAGAACTTTTCCTCGTAAAATTTCAAATCGCGAACGCAGGGATGTCCCGTTTATGACATTGATATTAGAAAGTCAGTCATATAATTCGCTTATACATATTTTGCATTCTGTAAGTTAGTTTCAAACATAGTCGAGATGAAAAAACAGGAGCAGCTAATATGAGCACAAAATCTAGTCGCTAGAAAATTGGTACAGTTATATATTTGATTACGTATCATTTTTTCCTTCGCATGGTACTAAGCAGTGAATCGTTTGTCGATTGAGTGATGACTTTCCAATAGCTTTGCCATACGAAGGGCAGATTGCCTCGCATTGGAGCGAGGCATGATTGATTGATGAAAATATAATTAATATTCAAAAGCATCAAGAATACCAGAGCTGTGGAGTCACTTTTTGAACAGTGACAGTGAACCTGCTTCCACAACGTCAGGGGGCAATGCGTTGCAAGCCGTACTATGCAATGGGAAAAGAAATACCGGCGACAGTCGTGACGTGCAACATCGACTGTTTTTAGCTTCCATTGATGCCCACGAGCGTCGGGATATCCGAGGACAAAATATTTTGCGAAGTCCAACGCCACTTGACCTCTAAGCATCTTGTAAACCAGAATTAAATCACTTCTAACTCGGCGTGCCATTAGAGATTGTATTCTAAAAATTGTAGACGTTCTTCGTATGGTAGATGACGGGCAGCTGGAACTAGTTTTGTAGCCAATCTTTGGACTTTTTCAATCATAGTAAGATCTCTGTCATAGTGTGGGCACCACATGTTAACAGCATATTCGACGTGTGGCCTCACTAAGGATCGAGAAAGCTGCAGCCAAACAAATTTAGACCAATGTCGAATAGTCCGCCGCAGTAGGAATACAATTTTTCTAGCTATAGCCGCAACCGCTGCACAGTGCTGAGATGACTTTAGAGCGTTCGAAACAATACCTAGATCCTTTTGAGTTTCTTCAATAACCAGTACATTGTTGACCAGGCTGTATATTGAACAAGGATTACCTGCGCCGCAATGCATCACATGGCTTTTGAGCTCGTTTATAGTCACACACCACTCATTACAAAAATTAGAAAGGCCATCTAAATCAAGCTGCAATGCGTCGAAATCATAATTAGGATCGTATCGTAGAACCCTGCGAGCAAGTCGTAAATCATCCGCGAACTTAAAAACAACACATGAAACGTACTCATCGATGTCATTTACGAAAAGAATGAATATAAGTATAAAAGAGGCCACAGAACAGAGCCCTGGGAACTCCGCTAGTAACAGCTGTCGAGTTTGATGACGCTCCGTTCACAGATACAATTTGTCATCGACTCGATAGGTAGCTAGCAAACCAGTCGAGCAAAGTTCCAGAAACTCTGTACTGTTCTAACTTGTACATTAGTGCAGCTATGTTTACTGTATCAAAGGCTTTACGGAAGTCGACTTTTACCACGTTAACCTAGTCGCCATGATTTTTATGCATCGCGTTGCAAAATTAATAAAATCCAATAATTGAGTGTTGGTTGAGATATGTGATCGGAATCCGTGTTGTGAGTCGTACAACAGTCTATTTTCTTGGAGAAAGCTGGATGTTAGTTATGTGATTAATAAACCCAGATTATGTGTACTGAGTACGTTTCTACTATGTAACTGCCTAAGAATCTCCGCGCCACTAAGTACTAACCTGTAAATTTTAGCATGGTTATCTCTCTATTATATGGGACAAAAATAATCAGCCATCGATACGCAGCGCCGGACTCTTCTGATCTTGTGTCTCATTCCAAATCTGTTGATGAGGGTTCTTGCTCAAATTTAGGAGTTTTTGCGTTTATGATTTTTGCTGGGTTTGGAAACCTAAAGTCTTCATATTGTTTTTTGTATTTTTTAATAAAATGGCAGTGTGAATATTTTTATTTTTTGGCGCAGCAACTGGAATTTAAATATTCCGTCCGTTGTTTTTTATTCCCTAAGCACGGCGGTGTGGCGAGAATGTTGTATTACTAGGATAAATTTTGTTCTTTATAGTGTGAAATTCGTGTTGTATGCAAAGTTTACCTCACCGAGCTCACAAGAAATGGTCTTGTTTTTCTGCTGTATATAGTAGAAAGAGGAAATAGAGTACCATGCTGAATAAAGTGCTCTTACATACTGTAGCCATCATGCCTGGTCCGATTTCACATTGCCTATGCAATACTTAATAAGGAAATAGAGTACCATGCTGAATAAAGTGCTCTTACATACTGTAGCCATCATGCCTGGTCCGATTTCATACTTAATATTGCAAAACATACGTTACAAACTCATAGATTTAGTTGGACATGAGGTTTTTGTGCATTTTGCGGAACTATCACGGGCTGATTTCGAATGTGGGGAGAAACTTCCAACCCCATTGTGTGCAGGCTACAATATCTGCTGGTGTTTTTAAGAGCATTGTACTTTTTATTTTGTCGGATCTGGAATCAATGTGGTACTCTTTTGAAACGAATTGGATTTGCATTTCCTACTGTTCGCAGAACTTGTTCCAGCAACTGTACTAAGTATATTGTATTTTGTTCTTGCCCTTTATAATTTGATATTTGAAATTTTGATTAACGCTCAAAAGCTGTTGTGACATACATTCTTAATTCTCTAAGCTGCTAAAACTATACCAAGGCGTTTCCACAGTTCAGAACCGGGTGAACCAAAATTACCTGGAGCAATTTCTTCCAGCCTATCTATTAGTCCTTGATAGCCATTAGAAAACTTCAACTGTGCGTAATTTTACCATTGATTGCAGCTGTGAATATCTATAAATTGAAAATTTCAGCGGTTTTTTACGCCACATGGCAAAATTTAGGAATTTTTTTAGCAAAACAATGATAAATTTGCATATTTTTAGCCCACTGAAAAAAAAGTTCGCCTATTTTAGTCGCGCAAGAATATATCTGGAGGCATGAACTGTAAGAAGCCACAATTTACTTGTGGGCATGAACTGAAGAAGACCGATATATCTGGGAGCTAGTTGGAGAAAGCAGATATTTCATGGGAATATAAACTAATACCAGACATGTGTGGAGTACTTTAGTACGTCATGGCTTGCTGATTATAAATATATTATTGTGTTTTGTTCTTCAGACTGAAATTGCGCTTTGCAACAAAGCGCTCAAAGAAGACGAACGTAATTTTCACTGTTGGGATCATCGGCGATTTGTTTGTCGAATTGCTGGAATTTCGTCGACCGATGAACTTAAATTTTCCGACAAGAAGGTAAAATTGACCGTGTTCAGATGAAACAAATCGTTAATTTCCACTGTTGGGATCATCGGCGATTTGTTTATCGAATTCCTGGAATTTTGTCGACCGACGAACTTAAATAATTTTCCGCAAGAAAATAAAATTGACCGTTAAGATCAAACAAATTGTTAATTCCACAGCAACATCATTGCATTTATACGCCATTCCTTTGCCCACAGCAATTTCGGCGTTATCAAATTCTGAGCGTAGGGAGTGAAGCAAGCGAAGTGAAGAATTCCTACTGTCCGTATTAATGGTGAAATTTGACAGTGTTCGTTATTGGGTTTTTAGGCTGACTCACATAACTCAAGTTTTGTCGCAAGGATTGCTTTGTGCGTTGGCTCGGTAGAAGTCTCTGTTTGTATCTTTTATTTGGGCGTAAGTCCGATTCTAGCATGTTCCTCCCGAAAAAAAACGTGCCGCATTGTATCAGGTCGGGTTCCGGTGTGGCCCGAAAATTAACATTATTGTATCTCGATAACCGGTGTAGATATCTTGGTCAAGTTGGTCTCATGCTAGTGAGCACATAAGACTTATGAAAGCAGAGTTTCTATTAAAACGTGTTTTCGAATGGGCTCACGAGACGCAAAATTCACGAAAACAATATCTCCGCAACAGCTCGAACTACATGGGTGTTTTTGGTTTCATTATGTAGACGGATTTCATCTTCTATACAGCTGCAGATGGTAATTTGATTATTTACGCTGCAGGGTTGGGCCAAAATGGACTATTTACGGGGACCATGGGATCCAACATCACGAAAACGGCAATATCTATGCAATAGCTCGAGCTACGTGGGTGTTATTGGCGTCCTTTAGTAGAGCAATCTATTTAGCTTTATTCTCTTCGCAAGTTGATGCTCAATATAGCTGCGTACGTCTTGCTAAATTACTAATTCAGTTTGCCTACCTGCTGATAAGTCAAGCTTCTAGTTAGCGGCAAGCGGCCATTATGTAACAGCTTTGATGTACATAGTAGCATTAAAGATATTGTGGTTAATTCAAAGAGAGACAGGTTGAAGTATGAATGCACTTACTGCCGATTCTCCGATCCTGTCAACAAGACTCCACAGGAAGCGGGGACCGTATGGAGGCGCCTGAGGCTTGGCTATATTCCACCACAGTGGAGGATATCTAGTGTAATTTTAAACCCATACCGGGCAAGAGGGAATATATGGATCCAAAGGCGTTTGGACCAATTTGTTTTTTCTTCCTTTTTTCTTAAAACTATGGAGAAAATCATTGATAATTATTTCAGGGATGTGATACTGGTCAAGTATCCGTTACATCGGAATCAGCATGCGTACAGGTGTGGTAGGAGTATAATCTCGGCCCTGCATGCTACTACATCCTGGATTGAAGGGGAGATGCACAAAGGCAAATACGTCGTAGCTGTTTTTGCGGACGTGTCTGGAGCTTTTGACAATACTATGATAGAATACATTTTAGCTGGTCTCAGCCGATTTCAGTTGCCCGAATATATTAAGAACTGGACAAAAAACCTGCTTAACTCAAGAATAGTTCTGCAAAACTAGGCAAGACAACTTCCAGTGTCAGAGCTACTAGGGGTTTCCCGCAAGGAGCTGTACTATCTTCCCTGCTGTTTAGCTTAGTTGTGGATGATTTTCTGGTTTACTTTGACAAATCGAGAGTTTTGAGTATTGCCTATTCAGATGATGCTAGTTTACTTTGCTCCGCCACGTCTCTGGGTGTGGATGTAGACGTATGCAAAATGCGCTTAACTCGATGCTACGTTGGAGTAGTAGGAGAGGTCTATCGATAAGTTCGAGTAAAACTAATCTTATGGTTATCACTCGCAAGAGATTATGTGGTAGCACAGAAGCAAATTGAAAACTTATATGTGGAAATTTTTGAAGGTTCATAGTCTGGCCTGACGTATGATTACAGGTTCACTTCGTTGTGCTCCTCTGAAGGGTTTAGAGGCCCTTATGGGAATTAGACCTTTTGATCTCGTTATTGATCAACTGGCAGTTGAAAGCTACTATCACCTGAAAACCACTGAGCTATGGCTTGCTCAGTGCGAGAGTAGTGAATATTATAGGTTGCAAAGAGGCATATGTGATACTATAGTAATGCGAACGGACAGAATTTTAAGATTCTTCAGTTGGAATAGGCAATGGTGTGTAAGACATGAGGGAACCCAGTCAGATGGCGATCTTGTGTGCTATACTGACGGTTCGCTTATGGGCACAGACACAGAGTTAGAGTAGGGGCAGGAGCTTTATTGATAATACACATAGATCATACTTCGCACTAGGGTCGAACACAACGATTTTCCAGGCAGAAATTGTTGCAATTTGTAGATGTGCCGAACATCTCGTGGAACAAGGTACTAGGGGAAGGAATATCTGGAGTTTCAGTGACAGTCAGGCTACACTTAAGGCTTTAAACAAGCCGGTGGTGTCGTCAGCCACTGTTCTTGAATGCCATAAGAAATTAAATAGACTAGGTGCAGAAAATGTGCTCTGTTTGTCGTGGGTCAAGGGACACTCAGGCATCAGGGGTTACGTAATTGCAGACAGCCTTGCAAAGAAGGGGGCCTTACTGAAGGTGTTTGGGCCGGAACCTTGTGTTCCAGTTTCCTCTTTCATGGTGAAGACTGCGCTGGCGCGTTCTCTGTCTAGACAACACGCTAGCCGGTGGAGAGAGAATACGTTGCAGGCTGACAAAGATTTTCTTTCTTGAAGTCAATTAGGAGATCTTGATTCTTATGGAAGCTTAGCAAAGATAGAGTGCGGATTGTTATACATGTTTTAACTGGGCATAATCTTTCAGATGCCCATCTTAAGGGGTATGAAACTAAGAGAAAGTGGTTTTTGCGAATATTGTCGCCAGGAGGCTGAAACGTATGAACACTTTGTTTGCAGATGTAAAATATGGGGTGAAGCTA
>JASANE010001212.1:0-33633 GCA_030248225.1 Trileptium ribeirensis
ATAAATAGCATAGCCTTTTCATGTAGTGCTGTTGTTTTTTTTCTCTTTATTTAAAAAAATTAATTTACATATATCGTTTACAATATCATACATTCACCAAGAGACCTTACACCTGTTATTACAATTTTCCCTGTTCTAAAGACGGACAATGTCCCACTCTTATGTCTAAAACTCAAACTTGGAAATAATTCCGGTAGGTATGTTATAGTGTAGTCGCCTCTCAGCTTTTCATACAAAATATATAAATCAATAGCAGCATTACATTCACACACACCAGTTACTGAACAAATTTCAAATTCATCAGTCCAGTATCCAAAGTTTTTCAAAATTTTCTTAAAATTCTTCGCATCCGAACGCAAGTCATCCATTGATTTGTATCCCAGAAACAATAGTTTGCCATTTGGCCATACCGTCACACTTCCGCTTGACAACTAGCATGAAAACGTTGTGGGTTGTATCGTAATCGCTGTAGAACCAGGGATCGACCGGTACCAAAATTTACCGGTACCGGTACCGGTACTGAAAAAATACCGGTAAACCGGTACCGGTACCGGTACCCAAATTGTCTGCCAAAAACGTTTCGCTCGTTTAGTTATACTCTGATATATGCATGTTTCTGGTGAAAAAGATAACACGTAGATATTCATAAGTTTTATTTTCAAAATGTTCAAAAGCAACGTAACAACAACATTTATAAATGCAATAATTGTCCATTAAAATTGTATATAACCCATATTCATATGGAAACTTTTCTTCTGTAACAATGTTTTCAGTTTCCAAAAAAACAGTTTGCAAGTACATACGTATGTGTCCCAAAGTTACGCTTAAAGAACACTGCTGAGTTGTAGCAAGTTAATGTTATTACGGGTTGTAGTCTTTACCACTAAGTTGGTTATTTTGAAGTCCATAGCGAACTGATATCCAAAGGCGACCGTACCAGTTGTCTTTAGTCCAAAGACTGATATCGTTGACGTTTGCGTCTTCGATATATAGCCCAATCCCGTTACCAAATTTGCTTGCCTCTGCAATCACAGTATTTTTTGTAGACATCAACAGGTCGTAGGTGGGGTTATGTTGATTGGCTTTAGTCTCCATTGCTTTAATTACGACGTCATACTTGACCTTGTCCCATTCTGGTTGGTCGAAAATTTTTAAATTTTCCCCAATATTTATTATCTTCTTAGGAGAGCGTTCCATCAATATTTCGTATCTTGCTTCATAGCAGTTGAAGTAATTCGCCTTTTCCGATTCATAATATTGCTGAATACTACTATACGTCATATCGTCCACCTTGAAGTCAGCTACATGTACGCTGCTCAACGGACAATAGCCTGTAGCAAATAGCGCCAAGACTCGACCGTCTTTCGATCCACAAATCTTAAACGTAGTTGATGTTGACATATTGTTCAATATAAACGTTTCCACTCGATATTTTTCTTTTCATGTACTTCCTTGCCTCTCCCTAGAGCCCCATTCGGTACTCCCTGCATATACTCTGTTCGAAATTGGTCAATGTCTATTGGACGAGGAGCTGAAAATTTTCCGCTATCAGTTACCAAATAACTTACTATATCATACAGGGTTGATCCTACAGATCCGTCAGAATACTCAACACGATTGTTTGCATCTTGCTTTATGGGTTTCAAATGACTGGAAAGGAGTTGGACCTTGGACTGTAGGCGCTTGGAAAATAGACTTGAAATACGTTCCTTTGGCTTGTGCTCAAGTGTATCTACGCTTACTTTCACTGGTTCTCCATTAGTTTGAGTTTGTTTCTCTAACCAGCTGGGAGACACTAACAGATATCGCTTGGCCATACTGCAATCAATGTTTTTAAAAGATCTATTCTAACATGTTGTCTTTTCATGTTATCAGACAACTTCAGAGATGATAGTTTGTAAATTGTAGAACGTTGTTTGCGTAGCAGCTTAATCTGTTGCTCAGTAAGAGGAGTGTTGCCATATAAAATATTATAACAAATTTCGCTCAAAGACTTGATTATGGATACAGGGGCAGACTTCATAAAACTTTTAACACATTTCTTGTCAGTTTTAACCAAGGCACAGGCCAGAGATATTGTTGCGGAATGACGTTCCATATCTTTTATAGATATCAAGATAACGTGTCTTTTCATGTAGGTTTGTATACTACAGTTTGATCAAAAATATTTTCCCTAACACGTAAATCCTCAGGTGTATTAGGTTTCAGATCGATCATCAGATAGCTGTAATGGCTTTTCATTGGTTGCCATTTCAAACGCTGTAGATAAAAAGTTGGGCTTATGAGGCCACATTTGTCTTCCTAATGTTGCAATCATTGATTTCGAACGTGTGTTTGGAAATAGAAATAAGTACTGAGCGTTTCTGGAAATTTCTGTCATGTACTTTCCAGAATGATAAAAGGTTTGCACTATAAATATAGTACTAATATTTGCATGTCGCATTGGGGTAAACATATTTGCCAATGTTTTGTCATTTGAGTACTCCATTAAATCATAAAGAATGTAGAGTGTTTGTCCTTCATTCCTTTCAACCACGGTGGAGAATCCTTCTTCAAACGTTAAATTATCCGTTTTCTCTGACAATTGATGATACATAGGTTGCATCATTCCATAACACCAAACAACTTTTTCAAATTGCTTATCAAATAGATTTTTACGCAACAGTTGAGCCACAAGATGAGTTTTCCCTACTCCTGTTGCGCCTGACACAATACAGGTAAACGGTACTTCTAACGGTATTGACTCCATTTTTAAAATTGATAAGTGGGTGATACTCTTTTCATGTCTTGTTCACCCACCCAGCTGTTGAATTTTTCAGGATATCCAAGCCATTTTACTAAATATTGACGAGTACCATCTTTCATTCTACGTTTTCGCAATATTTTCTCAATCTTAAATGTATCTCCTACACGTACCTTTTGAAGTTCCTGCTCGTACCATGTTCCCAAGATATCTTCTTTTCCGTAATCACTAATTTTATAACGCGGTGGATCTGAAGTTATTCGTCTTGTAATATAAAATACTTCTTGAGACCATTGGGGTTTGTATCCCTTATCGAAGATAAATTGAGCACTTGCAACTCTTTCAGCATCGTTGAGCTTAAACTTGTATAAAATGTTTCTATGTCCTCGTGGAGGGTACAAAATCTTTAAAATATCCGATTCATTTTCAACAGTTACATCTACCGGACGGAAACCATAACGATTCTTTGTATGGTTGTAGTTATCAACAATGTCTTGTAAAATGTCGATATATCGATAGCTATTGTGTTTGGTAAGGTATCGGTATATTTTGGATTTCAAAGTACGGATACACCTCTCTGCAACTGCAGCCTTGGTTTCAACATTCTGAGCAGTGTAGCAAATTATTCCATACTGTTGACAAAGGTTTTTGAAGGTGATATTTGTAAATTCATTTCCACGATCGGAGAAAATATGATTTGGACGGGTAATGCGAAACATGGTTTCCAATGCTTCACTTACTAATTTTGAATTTTTACTTTTTAAAGAGGCAACTCTAACAAATTTGGAAAGTACATCTATAACCACCAGTAGATATTTGTTACCATCATTATACCTAGATAATCGAGTCATATCTGCAAGATCAACTTGCCATAAATCATTGACACCTTTGCTGACTGTTTTTACCCTTCGAAATCTCTTCCGTTTGGGTTTATGAAGTGTATATGTATCATGTCCTTGCAGTCATTCCTTAACTTGCTGCTTAGAATAACCATATTTTTAGCATGTTGGCAAAGTTTGTTTATCCCTGAAAAGGCGGCAGGGCTTTTTAAGTTGTAATATAAATCTTCCAGCTTCATGATTAATATATACAAGATGCTGTTATCTTTTCATGTTTATTGGGTAACTGGTTACAATCTTATTTTTATAAATATCATATACAATCCTCACTGTACGCGATAGCATACCACTTGGCATAAGAATACCAACAATATCATCAAATTGTTTCTCCATTATATATTCATTGTCTCCAATATACTTTATATAGTCAAATTCAGTCAAACATTTTTCAATCATCCATTGTCTCGATTCTTCCGTCACAACAAACCAAGACGTATTGCTATTTTCATTCTCCAAATGTTTCGTTTGCGCGTGATAGGAATAGGTCAGCATTTCTAATATTTACTCTAATCAGTCGTTTTTCAAAGACTCGTTGTAGATTGAAGGTTGACAATTTCGCGATGAAAGAGCATTCCAAGTTGCAATTTGTTAAATAAAATCCCTTGTATGTATCGTCTGTTTGAATCAGCATGAGAAGATTCTTAAATTGTACCACGAACCTTCGAAATAGATGTTCAGATATATCAAATAGATCGAATCGACTTTTTCACTCCACAGTTAGATGGAACAGGGAGGGTGAAGTATTATCTCAAATTGTAGATTATCGTTTGCTCGGTTTACCCAGTGAATGTTGTAACCACGAGCTGGAAACCAAGATTCAATTGGAGGCCTTGTCCAATCTTCCAAGCCTAAAGGTCCATTGAGTGATATTCCTTCAGTACAAGACTTCTTTTCATGTTTGTTAACCAGAAAACCGGCCTCTATTGCGATTGTTGTAAGCAGGGTAACGACTATTGCAATCACTTTTTTCAAATCATTTCTTTTACCACAGAAATTTTGCTTCTGATATATTTCGGGTTCTTGCTCCACAAATTCAGAAAACGAAACAGATTTGTTAGCCATATTAACTTGTAACGTATAGGATGTGCATCCTTTTCATGTATTTCATGCTAATTTTTTAAATTTTATTTTGAATACAATAAAATACATATATCAAAACATACAAAGTAAAAACATCAATCAGAACAATCCATAATATCACAATGTCCGTATGGAATAGAAGTTACCCCATCTAGCAAAATATATCGCTTATCGTCATAAGCGCTCAAACTAATCTTATTCTGCTCAACCGTATACAGTTGATGTTTATTGTTTGAAATATTTTTCATGAAATGTCTAAGCCTAGTGGTATTTCTTATAGTCTTGATGTAATAATCCATATGTATAGCTTCTTTGAGGGTTTGTTTTTTGACGCCCTTTGCTCTCTTTTTCTCAACACCTCCACATTTCAAGGAGTACATTTTTGGTTTCAATCCACAAAATTCTTCAATAGGAATCCCAGCAGTTTCATCTTTCATTTTCCCCAAAACCTTTTTGTTTGTGGTAGAGTATAGGAAGTGATCGGGTGAATAGTCACTGGTGTCAAAATATTCTATGTCCTCCTTCATGTCACCGTAGACATCCTCCGCGTATATATCATAGCAGAGACTGTCGGTATCGGTAAACAGTAGATGACAATCATACCTGCTTTTGATATATTTATAGTGGATTTCGTACATTAACATTTTGGAGAGCTCAAGAACAGTAAAACCCACGTAAATTGGTTTGCATAAGCAAACACTTGGTTTTTTCATTGAAACCGCCACTAAATTTTCATCAAAGATTGTACTACCACTATAACGAGGGTTTGATACCAACTTTTGAAACTTTTTCGGGCAATTTATAAGTTTAATGTCCTTATAAGTCCGTACATTTTCCATAGTTTTTCCAAAAACAGCGTTATTTAGCAGTTTAAATAAATCCTTTTCAAAATCACTCTTTGCTCCTTTGCGTTTTTCGGTATTAAACAAAATGTAGGGTTTCATCCAATCCCGCTGGTTAAACTGAATTGCCCTATGAATTTTAGTTACCTTGAGACCCAATTCGGTATACAGTTTCAGATTCCTAGCATGCACGATATATTTAGCCTTGTTGTTCAAATTAGGGACAAGTTTTCTAATTGGGGTATATTTCATTCGGAAATCCTCCTTTACTTGGAGACAGTACGGGGACAACATTGAGTCTTCAATTTTTATAGACTCTGGAGCGAGGGGGTAATCGCTGTGTAATGTGTGTAAGTATTCTGGATATTCCAGATCAACCTCAAGCACATAGCCAATCTCACTATCAGTCTCCCAATCTATTTTTGCCAAACGATTTTCCTCAATCCATCTACGGGTAACTTCTGAACCATAGTCCATCCATATAGATTATTAGCATCCAAGTACATTATATAATTAGACTCCTTACTTGGGTCAAAATTTTCAAGATACTTGTTATTGGGTTTGGCATAACGGTGTGAAATCATTGAAATACCTCCTCGTATGCCATGTTCAAAAAACATGTACATATTAGAGTCATTCAACAATTGTAACCGCACGCCTGTCAACTTTAAACAAGCATCCCATCCAAACCTTGGGAGTGTTATATAATGTACCGGGTCCAACTTATAATTATCAATAGCAAAATTTCTAAAACTTTCAAATACGTCACATAACAATAAAACATCAGTCATCACATAGAGATCATGGTATTGTCCCATGTTCTCCAAATTTAGTTCATTCCAAACTGTTTTTACAAAATTGTAATCGTCTTCAGTTATACCTTGATTATTTAGTTTATTATAGAACGCGTTGATAGACGGTAGCTGCGTTGCATCAAAACGTTCCCAACTATCCATATAATCATAAGGGTATACACCCTTTTTCAACATTAATTCCGTTAGATTACCAAATTCCTCCTGCATTGCTGGAAAATTATCATCTTTTTTCAAATTATCAACCAACGCCTGAAGAGAAGACGGTAAAAATTGTAAACTGTCTTTAAATTTAAGGGACCACGTATATTTCTTAAGTTTTGCAGAATCCTCAGCAGCTGTCTTATCCTCCACCACATCATTATCCAAAAGCTCATTATCATCCATTTCACTGTCTTCGCCCTCTCCAAGTTGATCGAGATCAATTACATCAGAAAGTTCGTCTTCATCAATTTCCAGATGGGGTTGAATATTTGGGTGCATTGAATCGTGGATAGCAAAGAGATGGGCGAGGTATCCGTTTGGATCATATGTTGTTCGGGGTTGATGTTGTTCCGCAATCTGGTGTTGTAGTTTGATACTGAAGGACAAATAATCCTCAGCACCCTTGGGTATACAATCGAGCTTCATTTTCAGTTGATTGGTCAGCTTTCCAATCTCTTGCATGATAAGATGTCCGTCGTACTTTCGTAAGTTGTGGAAAAATATGTTGTCATCACGGTTGATTTTGTAGCTAATGTTACACTCATTGTGGACAGCACCGCGATACCGGCCGCACAGGTGACAGTGATCTCTGACGCGATCATATAAAAGAGGTTGACCACAGATGAAGCAGTCTTTACTGTTGTGATGGTGAAACCAATCGTTTTTATTCATTTCCGTCGAAATTGGGTTATTGACACGCTCTTGGTACTTGTTACCTAATTCAATTACATTGAGTAAAAAGTTTTTCACGCAGTCTTTACCGCGATATACCACGGGTTTCCCCATTTCTTTTGTATCTTCTGCACAGCACTGAAAAATATCAATCATTCCATAGCCACACACTTGATGTTTTTGATAAGCTTCGGTGTATGAAGTTGATGGACATGATTGACAAGAATCGATGGGGAGAAGGAGCGTTTCAAAATCAGCATAGGTGGTGTACGGAGCTCGAAGCATTTTATGGGTGTTTCGGAATTGAAGAATGTCGTCTTTGGGGAATGTTATTCGGGTATATTCATTGTTTTTACACATTTCCGTATGGAGATCTAGCTTCGGCTGTGAATATTGAGGAAGGAGACATCGTTGACAGAAAAATAACTTGTGTTGATATCCTCGTTGTCTATGGAGCAAACGATCGAAATCTTTGATCCAACAATAATGACCTTTATAGAGAAGCAGATTAACCACTCGCTCATACGATCCCTCGTATATACGAAGAGGTATTAGCTTGCCTTCGTCACAAGATATTACACTAACCCCAATATTGTTGAGCTTTTCAAATTTGTTGATGTCGCCGACTTGAACCGGGAAGTTAATTCCTTCAAAATTAAGTATATATATCTTGAAATTGTTCATGGTAGACTTGACGATAGTTTCGATTTCCAGTAATATCTGGATACAGCGCAGACAATATTGCCCATTGAAAACATTTGTTGTCCGTGTTTTATACGTTGACGACAGCCTTTTTAGCTTGAATTGTTTTTGGTAGAGGCTTATAAGTAGCCCCTCGTAAACCAACGTATCGAGCCAAGTGTAGATCAAGGTGTTCCACTTGTCTGACTGTCGATCCAGATCCACGTTTAACAAACGTGTCAATGTTCTTTAAAATATCGTCGAAAATCATTGATGTATGTTGATTGACGGTTGAAAAATTGAGTATACGCTGTAATTTACCAGAGAAGGTTGCACTGATTGTCGTAGAAGGATCCATATCCTTCTCAAAAGTAACCTTCATACCAACGTACGCCTTGAGACCATTCCATCTAGACAGTCGCTCCTTTATTGCGTTCTCCAGTTGACGCCTGCTGTGATTGAGGAATACAGCAGGGTCCACCACGCTGCGACGTGACGTAACTTGATAGCTCTCCAAAAAACCACGAACTGGTTTGGAGAACAGAGTAAGCTCAAAACCAACCATTTCTGAAACGAAAGCCATTGTAAACTGATTGAAAATTTAAATTACACAGCCTTTTATACCCCATTCATGTATTCTCTGCTAACGCTGATTGGTTGGTTTCTTGGAATAACTCCAATAGAAGCTTCTAGAACATTCAAAAGTGATGAGTCATCAATGTTATATTATATAGTGGATAGTAGAATATATGAACATATATGCGTGGGCGAAGGTGTATCATTATATATTATATAAATGCATGGGCGGAGGGGGTACCATTATATATATGTATATGTATATATTATAATGCGGGTGGAGGGGGACCATGTATTACGTATAAATGTATATATATGTATTTAGGGTCATTAATCATATTTGACAGGTAATTAATCATTTTTGACAGGTCATTAATCATTATTTCCGCTGACAGGCCATTAATCATTTGACGCAGAACCGGCATTTTTCCTACTACTGTCATTGTCTTATATATTTAATCAACATTAGCGCATATGGCTGCAAGGTTTGAAAATATTTCGTGGTGATTAGGTTTCCCCTTTCACGTTCTTATGGGATACGTGGTCACCAAAATTTTACGAGTTAAAAACTAAACGTGCGAAATATTTCCTCTTACATGGAATAAAACCTGGTAATGGCTTCATTATCTGGAAATGTAGTTTTAACCGCTTGTTTTCTTTACCACGTTTTATAGCGTATTGCCGAGTATAACCGACCATGAATAAGATCAAATAAATCCATAATACAGATTTATGTAACCGAGATAAAAGCTAGACAAGTTACCCTGTCTGAACGTACGGTCACGCAGGAACTTTATGTTTTATATCACCGCATTTTTTCTTCCTAGGAGAAGGGTGTCACAGCAGTAATTAGCAAAAGAGCGCCGTGGTACCACTTGTTGACCATCTGTTGCTTTTGCATATTCGCCGTCAAGAAACCCTTTACATGTGAAGACTATAAGTAGGGTTATACAGTCCACAAAATTAATATAACTGATAGATCATGGCAGAGAGGCTTTCACGAATACATTTGCTCAGTAGCAATCTTTAGATAGCTTCAGAAGCGTATCTCTACAGACGACACATTTTCTAATTCATAGGTTAGATATTACGCCTTAAATATTAAATTTTTGACAAAATTTATGGATTTTGTCCAAGCAATATTATATAGTTTAATAGTATATAAAATTCCAATATTTTTTGCGCAAATTTTGTATAGAAAGTTAAATGTATATCAATAGATGTAGCGATATGTTTATGTTTAATGGCAGGGTTTATATCTAATACTGAAAGTTACTAAATTTGTATCCAATACCGGAAGTTCATAGTTACTAAGTGTAGCCGCTTCGAAGAACAAATGCAAACTACAGCCTTAGCTTTGTCTTTTTACCGAATGAGAAGCACTTGTATTGAGTGTATATACTGTAGAGTAAACTTGATAATATAGAATTCGGTAGTATCACACGGCATGTGTAACTGTTCTTCTCATATGTGGTTCAACGAATCTGCGACGGTTGTGGTATGCCTCTTTCGTACATCATGCAGACTTCAGTGGTTGGATTTGTAAAACACTTTCATAACTGCAATGGACTAGTGCAAATGTAATTAACCTAATAATGCATAGTTTCACAAAAGGTGAAAACAATGTCACAGCCTATTATTGGATGGAATATTCACATTATGTTACGGTGACGTGTTTATACGATTTAACATAGACTTAATTTAATCCCAGTGTTGCTTATCAGTTATCGATTTTAACAGCAATGTATACAGTATACAACTTGCAGAGGATCGAGCACAGCTCAAATTATGTTACAGGTAGTGTCAAACCAAGTTTCAAAAATATTCCACGCTATGGTATTTCTAACTGTTTAAATTTGAATCAGAATCGTAGTTAGCAGTTCAGTGGTGTCAAACCTCACTCATATAGTAATGTTTTATATGGATTATATTATATCGAATAATCATAGTGATAAAGGCTCGGCGATAGTGATGAAAAGTTCTACATAGCGATTACATTTTTGCAAGCCTTACTGTGTCGACTAAGGCCTTCGTTTTATGTAATATAACACATTATGAGAATAATTTTTAAATAGTAAACATGACTGCTGCGTTTAGGAAATGATTTTGTTGATTATGTGTATTTGCGACTCCTCATAATAAATTGGTGCGGAAGACCTGCGAAGAGTGACCATAATTTAGGCACTTGTGAAGAACCAGTTTTGTAATTTGGAACGTCCCACATGAAACGTATAATAGATGTCGTCGCTCGCGGCTTCTGGTATTTCGCTCTAACGATATGTTACAAATATGTGCATATGGAAATATAATTATATCAGCTCAAATATACAATAGTCACCGAACAGCAGGGACAGCTGAGTCTACCTCGGCTTGCCTGTTAAAAGGTCTAGATGTAATTATATAGTATATATTTCTTTGTTGGTTTGTATATTATATATTCTTACTATTATTACGGAATTGCAAACTCTTATTATCAAGAGCCTAAGAGTATGCTTGAGACTGGCTTGGTATTGGAAGAGCAGATGCGTAGTCGAACCGGACACGACTCATGAAGAGCTGAACCGATATGTTTGTCTCGAGAGCCAAGCTGAGACGACATCTTCAGAAGAGCCCAGCAGAGCCCTTGCTCGAAAATAGGCTGTTTCAAGTCTAATACAGAGTCCATATTACTATGTATGATTGAGTATATATTGTTTACTTATTTTTATTTATATTCTTCATTGGTTTCCAAGGAGTATAAGGTCGACCGTCGGCTAGCCCGATTTACCGAAATAATTTAACATGTCTTCAAATATCTGGTTATGCCTTGTTTTCTGACCTTTTGTATCGGCATGATATTCTGTTGGTTCGGCTAACACATCACCCCACCGTTGTACACGTCATACATTCAATGATCCTCTTTTATCAAGATTGGTAAGTACACACATTTCAGTAGCCTGTAAATTGCTTAGATATTGACGAAGTCTTCAAATTCCATTTTAGTGTAAATTTGTGCTAAATCGATAAACAAAATTTGTAGTGTAGTTGATGTATTACTAGCGATGCAACTTGAGCAAATTTTTTCTGTCTAGACGAACCGACAAAGTCAAAAATCTATTTTCAGCTAACAAACAAAATTGTCCGACAGTGTTCCAAATTTGCTAAGGTTTATTCAGAACGTGGTGAAACGTAGTGGAGATTGTGTGTTGCAGGGGTGAAATCTTTTTAATTCCGTCTGTGTGTGATCGGCCATAAGTCGGAATGACTTAACAACCGATTTTCATGATCTTGGGCTCATTCGAACCGTCATAGCATACATCCCCGAGCGTTATTTGATTTGGTACCGGGATCAGGTCAAACTGTGAGTTTTTGCCCCATTTTACGCCATTTTGGTACTCTTCACGGAAGCAAGGTTATTTTTCTCTTAACTTTCGAATTTTTTCTCTGGATGGTTTTATTTCATAGTAAAATGCTAAATGCCGATGCCTCTTTTTTGTTTTTCTATTAAGGCTCCGGTTCTGGAATTTATATTGGGTTTGAGGTATGGCACCCTCGTGGTTCCTCGACCCAAAATTAGAAAATTTGTTCTGACATCCTGGGCGGCTGAAAAGTTTGACTTGGTGGTTTTCGGGCATGGGAAACTTATTGCTGGAGTTGGTTTTACTCTGCGGCCCATGGTTCCATTTATACGGGGGTATGGCGCCCCATGGTTCGGGGTCAGAGGTCAAAATACGGGGTTTTTACCCCGGTCTAGTACTCTTTACGGAAACAACGTTATTTTTATCTTAACCTTTGAATTTTTTCTATGGTATGTTTTTTACAGTAAAATGATAAATTCTGGTGCCTACTTATTATTTTTCGATTAAGGCTCCGGCTCGGGAGTTGTGGGGTCTGAAGTATGGCACCCTCGTGATTCCTCGACCGAAAATTCGAAAATTTGTTATGATCTCCTAAGCGGCTGAAAAGTTTTACTTGTGAGTTTTCGGGCATGTCGAATGTCGGACTCATTGCTGGTGTTGATTTTGCTCTGCGATCCATGGTTCTATGGGTACGGGGGTATGACGCCGCCATGGTTCATCGACCCAAAATTCCTAATTTTACTGTTATATCTTGTTACGTTGCTGAAAGCTTGAACTTGGGGGTTTTGGGGCATGGGAAAGTTATTGCTGGTATTAATTTTGTTCTAACTTGTGCGGTATTGTGTGTTATCCACATGTAGTGTAGCCCGCGTGAGTCCTAACTTAAGCTGGTATGCATGGTCCGACAAGGTGAAGAAATAACCTGAGTTTCTATGCTTGTGTTTTATTTATGAGTGTTTGTTTCACATCAGTCTCACCCGTTATTTTACAACACTAAATGCAATTTATGTATATAATATACATAAAAACACCATACACTTACGTTAATACGGGTTAAATCACACGACACACGGTATACCAATGCTCCGATTGAATAGTTCTTGAAAATTATGCGAGCAGCTTGCACCACCGATTGCGAAAATGAACTGTGTAAGCTTAGCGCGCGTGAGCTTAAATAAACTTTTATCCCGGACCAGAAACCTAGAAGATTCTCTAACCCGCTGTTTATACAGTTAAGACCAAGAAGTTCTTGGAATTATGGAATTCTCTCTCAAACTTAAACGAAAATTTGCGTGATAGAGAATATCTTTTTATAAAATTATCGGAATCCTTAACTCAAAACTAAATTTGAAAAATCCAACAGAAATACACTTACATTTGCGCTAATGTAACCCTAATACTTAATGCACCCAAAGGCTACACTCAAATTCAGCATGTAACCACACTGTAGCCCTAAACACACAAATTTTAAAATTTTGTATTATTTTACACTCTCCTAAAGTTATAATTTTAGAATTCCGCCACAGAAAATTTGTCCTCAAATTTCAAATTTATCATAGGGACCAAAAAAATTCGATATTCGATCAAAAAGAGATTTTTATATCTGCGTCATCTGTACTTATAAAGAATATATCAATTGTATATGTATGTATACAAATCATTTTCATCAATACATCCTCTGTCGTTATTGTTTTACTGTGATATTCTTTTGAAGATTGTTCTTCGAATAAAATTCCCAATGAATATTCAAATGTTCATAATTAGGGTGATTCACCATCATCGTCGCAAGACATTATTAATAGTTTCGCAACAACCACACGTATATATCGACCAAATCACATTAGTGTCTCCACACACCATCGTACACGATTATATCATTACATTCAAGCATCGCACGCATACACGTCACCAGATATTACGTCTGTGGTTTTTTTTGACGATACTGGAAGCAATACGTATAATATTGGGGCAGTTACGCAGTCGATCTGACGGTGGGTTTTCTTTTTGGTAGTGACTTAAATGTTCGTTGATCCGTGGATGGTCAATTCTATGACGCAGTTTATGTCATTCCTTGCCGAGTTAAACTGGCATACATTCCGGCCGGCGATGATGTGAAGTACTACGTAATACAAATGATCCATTTTCCAGAACCGTTCCACAGCATATACTCATGAAATACACGCATAGACATTCAAAAACACATGTTAATATACACCTACACATACCAAAAAGAATTACATCTTTCATTACTACAAAATAAGTAAGTTTTTATCATAGATATATATTAATACGCAACGAGGAACATATACGTCTTGACACTCATAAGACGCACATATCCATCGGCTAGGTAAGTTCCAGTAGTTTTTGGATCGCTGGATATCGAGGTCGGCCCTAATTTACTATATTTACCCCTATCGGGGCATACACATGTGTAAATATATAACTATATATATTTTTTACCCCAATTTTACCCTAGAATAATTGTAAATAACCTATAGTGATAAATTTTGTTGTAATCGTTTCGTTAGGGAAAATCTATCTGTCGGGCATGACCATGGCCTGAGGGAAATCGCCGAAATTTTAGGGCTAGTCCACCTCGGGGGGGGGCAGTTTTCCATAATTCCACACCAGTATTGAGCTACGCATTTTAATATTCCAAAAAGGTTATTATCAATGATGTAATTTTTTTCACTATGTTTGCGATATTATTGTAGAACTGCATACAGATCAGTGAAGGTTTTTTTAGTTTTACTATAAAAAATGTTTTTATTATAAAATGGTATTTGATGTATATATACATATGTACCAACAATACATACATACCGCCAATTGCCAACGTAGAGGAAATATCTATTATATATACATATTTTTGCTGATTGCTGATTCACAGAATAATGCGCCCATCCACTCGAAAATTTTTGTTACATACGACATGTTGTATGTAACCTGTGTTACACACGACATGTCGTATGTAACCAATGTTACATACGACATGTCGTACGTAACCAGTGTTACATACGACATGTCGTATGTAACATTGGTACATAGAACTGTATGAAACTCGACTCCAGTTTGATATTGGTGCCCATCCAGTTTTATATTGGTGCCCCCTCCAGTTTGATATTGGTCCCCTCCAGTTTGATATTGGTGCCCCCTCCAGCTTGATATTGGTCCCCCTCCAGTTTGATATTAGTGCCCCCCCTACAGTTTGATATTGGTACCTTCCTTCAATTTGATAATAGTGACCCCTCTAGTTTGATAGTGGTGGACTCCTCCAGTTTGATATTGGTGCCCCTCCAGTTTAACATTGGTGCCCCTCCAGTTTAACATTGGTGCCCCTCCAGTATGATATTGGTGCCATCCAGGTTAATATTGGTGGCCCTGCCAGTTTGATATTGGTGCCCTCTGAAGTCTGACAGTGGTGCCTCCTCCAGTTTGATATTGATGTCCCCTCCAGTTTCATATTCGTGCCTCTTCCGCCCTCCCCCCCTCCCGCCCCCAGTTGATATTGTTGTCCCCTCCAGTTTGATAGTGGTGCCCCCTCCAACTTGATATTGGTCCCCCCAGTTTGATATTAGTGCCATCCTACAGTTTGATATTGGAGCCGCCCCCTCCAGTTTTACATTGGTGCCGCTTCCAGTTTGACATTGGTGCCGCCTCCAGGTTGATATTAGTGCCTTGTCCAGTTTGATACTGGTGCTCCCTCCAGTTTGATAGCGGTGCCCACCTACAGTTTGATAGTGCTGGCCCCGTCCAGTTGGATATTGGAGCGCCCTAAGGTTTCATAATGATGCCCGTCCCCAGTTGATATTGGTGTCCAGTCCAGTTTGATAGCGGTGACCCCTCCAGTTTGATAGTGGTGAAACCTCCAGTTTGATATTCAAAAACTATAAGGATGGCTGGGCTGCTGTCATCTTAGGACATTTCAAGCTCATAAAATTTTTAGCGCCATACATGGGTATTGTTAATTTAAAAAATTATAATATATACTTTTATCTGTACATGTAAGGTTGAAGGTGTTACATTATAGTTGCCTCCAGTTTGAGATTGGTGCGCCCCCTTAAATTTGATATTGATCACCCCTCCAATTTGATATTGGTGTCCCTCTCCAGTTTGATATTGGTGCTGTCTGCAGTTTGAGATATTGGTGCCCCCTCCAATTTGATGTTGGCGCCCCCTTCAGTTTGTTATTGGTGCCCCCTCCAGTTTCCGTAAGGTGACACAATTATCATGAAGATCTAACAAATTGGTGTCAATGAGGAGGCGGGGGTAGGAGGTTGGCCCTCACCTAAAAGTGGACCGCACGCGAAATGTACCTTTCCTGAAGGCCGCACTGCGCCTGCTCTGTCCGTCGCCGCGCATCCAGGGCACGAGGAAAATTTTTGTAATATATTCTAAAATATTAGGTTAAAATTGGCAAAATTGAAAGCAAATGAGGAAAAATTTATTGAAAATCGTCAAAAATTGAAGAAAATTTTCCCAAATTTGAGAAAAAATGGAGTCTTAATTCAAATTTGAGAAAAAATAGGAAACTTTCACCAAATTTTAGGAAAAAGTGGAGAATATTTTACCAAATTTGGGAAAAAACAGGAAAAATTTTACCAACTTTGAGAAAAAATGGAGAAAATTTTACCAAATTTGATAAAAAATTTTGAGTTCCTGAGAATGAAAATTTCAAAATTTTCCCCATCCCCTGCCTATTCCTCAGTCACCGACACCACCTATCCCATTAGGCCGACGGAGCTTGGACACCTATAATCTAATATCTCTAAATTAAAGACTTCCAAATATCTATTCCTATATTTCAGCACTGTATACTCAATCAGTTGGTTTTTCACAAAGATTGTGATTTATCTCTGAAAAATATAATTTTTCCAATTTTTTTGCAAACCGTAGCTTACTCCCATTTATTGTCAACTTTGAGATAGGCTGCGCAGATCGTATGAATAAAAATTTATGTGCCAAGCTTTAGAATTATAATGGGCAATGCCTTTTGGTTTATTAAATCTATGCCTTCCAAAAAAGCCCAACATTTCCCTACATCTTGTCTTGTTTGCTCCTCTCGCGAATGTGGTAGATATTTCAGCAAGCATGGCAGCGTCTAAATTATAATTTACAATAACCACCATGGTTTTGGTCGTAGTTTGGATTCTGTTAAGTCGGTAGCAGTTATGTAAATAGCCACATACATGTTATACATTTTAGCATCTAATGTCGCAGCCGCTGTACAATTCTGTCCAATTTAATTGATTCCTGTTTAATATATCCGATTGATATGAAAATTTTATTTTGCTACTGAAATGCAGTTTACACAACGCTGTGAAATGACGTGTAATTCGGTAACGTATTAAGTGAGATGACATTAGTTATTTGTTTAAGGGGAAAGGCTGAAAATTACATGTCACGTTGGGAATACACGCTTATAACAATTTGCTAATTGTAACAATAAATTTTAAGAGAGTAACAATACACCTCAATGGGTTGACAGGTCTGTGAAGCATAACTAAGTATTATTTTAATAGAAAGGAGGAAAAGTTGCGTTAAGTGTAGTGGTGAAACTGTTAAATTAGTCATTACTTTTGTTAAGATACTATTTTCCGATAAAAATTGAAGCAGTCATAAAGTCTGCTGTTTAGCTGTTTAAGAATACCATGTTTTATGCGCCTTATGTACAGTAGTCCCATTCAACGAACTATAAATTTGATGAAATACCGATATTGATTCAGCTACATCGTATAGTACTGGGGAAATCACAATTGAGTTTACAAGTGATTATTTGATCATTTTCCGTCAGTTAATCCCCACGTTGTAGCGCGGAATGTATCTAGTTCAATAGCTATGATAAAGCGGTGGTGAATCCTCTAAATGAATGATAAAAGAGTAAAAACAACCTGGAACAGCGGCAAATATGTATTTAAAAACATCAATGTGGCTTAAATTTCGTTCTACAAATAAATTTTGAAATTGTATCCGTTCAGGTTTTCTGCTACAACACACATACGCATCAAGTACATTGTGCATCTGAAAAGATATTTTGTAAATTAAATTGGTAAAATAAATATATTTTAAGGCTCAAACTCTAGTAATGAACTCAGATGATGTCGATCTGTTGTAGCGTTGAGAAAGAACCAATATTAAACTGGAGGAGGCACCAATATCAAAATAGAGGAATGCACCAGTATCAAATTGGAGGAAGCACCAATAACAAACTGGAGGGTCTACCAAGATCAAACTGGAGGGGGCATCAATATCAACCTTGGGGGAATCAATATCAAACTGTAGGGGGCACTAATATCAAAGTGGAGGGGGCACCACTATCAAACTGGGGGTCATCGATATTAAACTGGAGTAGGCACCAATATCAAAATACGGGGGTGCAGCAGTGTCAAACTGGCGGTGGCACCAATAACAAACTGGAGGGGGCACTAAGATTAAACTGGGGGCACCAATATCAAACTGGAGGGAGACACCACTATCAAACTAAAAGCGGGTACCAATATCAAACTGAGGTGCACAAACACCAAACTGGAGGAGAGACCAATATCAAAATGGAGGAGAGCCAAATATTAAACAGGAGGGGGCACCAATAAGAAACTGGAGGAGCACCAAAATCAAACTGGATGGGCACCAATATCAAATTGGAGAGGAGCATCAATATCAAACTGCAGAGGGGCACCAATATCAAATTGGAGGGGGCATCAATATCAAATTTGGGGGAACCAATATCAAACTGGAGGGGGCACCAATATCAAACTGGAGGGGCCATCGATATTAAACTGGAGTAGGCACCAATATCAAAATACAGGGGTGCAGCAGTGTCAAACTGGCGGTGGCACCAATAACAAACTGGAGGGGGCACCAAGATCAAACTGGAAGCGGAAGGATACACCACTATCAAACTAAAAGGGGGTACTAATATCAAACTGAAGTGCACAAATACCAAACTGGAGGAGAGACCAATATCAAAATGGAGGAGAGCCAAATATTAAACTGGAGGGGCACCAATAAGAAACTGGAGGGGCACCTAAATCAAACTGGATGGGCACCAATATCAAAATGGAGGAGAGCCAAATATTAAACTGGAGGGGGCACCCATTCCAAGCTGGAGGGGGCACCAATATCAAACTGGAGTAGAGTTTCGTACAGTTCTGTGTACCATTGTTAGATACGACATGTCGTATGTAACACTGGTTACGTACGACATGTCGTATGTAACACTGGTTACATACGACATGTCGTATGTAACATTGGTTACATACGACATGTCGTATGTAACACGGGTTACATACAACATGTCGTATGTAACACAGCTACGTACGACATGTCGTATGTAACAAAAATTTTCGAGTAGATGGGCGCATTATTCTGTGAATCAGCAATGATCGCGGGTCCTTGCAACACATCAAGAATCTGACTTTCAAAATGTTTTGCAATTTGCTGCTGCAGTGCAATAAAATACAGCTATGATGTGGTAAACAAAAGAGTGGAAATATTGCAAGAAATATATACATACATATTTTTACTACGCAGTTTGAACATAGGCTTATTATAGTTGTTGGCCTACTGAGCTTTGAAAATACATGCTGGAGCTGGTACAACACATGCTAAATTACTCTAAAATATTTATTACTTTTCGTGCTGTTTGAGCTAAATTAATTTTTTTAGCAAAATTAGATTTATGTTATATTTGGATTTATATTTAATAAAAAAACAAAAAAAATTACGTTCTTACCCATTTTTCTGTAGATCAAATAAAAAATCTTGCCATCTGATAACTTTTGCCTGTAATACATACTAGAGAAAAAATTATATATACAGTTTGAATTTTATATCCCATTTGATTTACAGTTTTACGTTTTAGCCTTCATACAGCTAATTCAGTATCAAGAAAATATTTTTTCTACGCCTAATATAGTTATAATACGAATAGCATAGCTACACTACGCATGATCATGCAACTTAAAGTAGTGTTTCAGAGTAACTAGGATTTTTTTATTAAATTGAATGAGATAGGCTTTTGTACTAAGTTAGAAAATTTTCTGTGATACAAAAATGCAAAAAAAAAAAATGCCGAGGCACACAGGGACATTGCACCCCCTGTGTGTCTATGTCGTGGTACAGGCACACGAGGATTAATTCCCCTGGTGTGCTTGTGTTATTTTAACGGAAGACACTGTAAGAGCAACAGGACTCACAGGGATATAAATTCTCCCTGTGGGTCACCTAAGGAAAACCAGAGCCACAAAAACAAGGACCGGTGGGTTTAAATATAGCTATTGGTCTAAAAATTTACGTTGGGTTAACACGAACCCTTGAGTTGAGTTTTAAAATGAGCTAGAAAATTTCACCCGATAGTGCAAAGGCACAAAACACCAAAATGCGCACACAAATGTGATGTATAAAACCACATATTTAGGGTTCAAGCGAGAAAACTATTTTTTACCCTTTTTTATACGAGATTATACCCCTCAGAAACATATACACCCAAGCAAAGTCGAACTGGATGGCCACTAAACCGGAGCCCAGCTCGCAAACAAATTGTTGATAAAGTACAACATATTCAGTTTTCACGGAAATAGGTACAGGGCTTGAGAAAATTTCTGGGTGTTTTAAAATCCATTTTTACCCCATTGAGCACAAGGTGCACTGCATACACGCGGCTAGATGGCCACTAAACCGGAGCCTAGCCGAAGACAGACGGTAATTTGTATAAAGAACGCATACCTAAAGGACATGCTAGCAGAAACATCAAGTCTAAGGCTTAGGATTTTGTACTGAGGGTCCTACAAAAGCACGGACACAACATAAGGTCTCCCATATGTCCACCCGACCAATCCTGCTTGTTCCCAGCCCCTGTCGTACTGCCTCTACTGGTCAGTGCTGGGTCGGTCTGACTGAGCAAACACAGAGAAACTCACTCAGACTGGAACGCGCCCTACGGTGTAGGGGTTCCCCCGGTTACTGGCACAGTGGGGGCGGCAGGAGACACTTGTTTTTCAAATGTCTGGAGAGCACCGTTAGTAAATTTTGAACGCGCTGTTCTCAGGTTCACAACAAGCAGCAGTAAATTTTCGAGAAAAAAATGAGCGTAGTCACCCGCCTAGGACCAGCAGGACTAATCATCTAATTTAGGAAAAATTTAAAATCTGTTTTAAAATTTTGGTTTTTTACTAGGTATACATATTTAGCCTAATCTTACCATCCGATACCAGGTTTCCTCCTTCATCCTGTAATAGTCATGGCTTTTTTTGTGTAAAAACTCACATACTGAATTCATTTTTACGGTGGCACCAGCTAGGCATTTTTTTACATTTTTATAGGGACGTGGGTTGTAGGATCATTTTACGGCCTACTTGGGATAGCCCCTTTCTGCATTTACCATGTAACATAGGTACGCACATGTAAAATTCTACAATTACACTCTATA
The DNA here is from genome assembly GCA_030248225.1 of Trileptium ribeirensis. Lineage (NCBI taxonomy): Eukaryota > Metazoa > Nematoda > Enoplea > Enoplida > Thoracostomopsidae > Trileptium > Trileptium ribeirensis. Next base: position 21,275 of record JASANE010001212.1, read on the forward strand.
TAAAATTACGCAAAATTTAGACAAGTTAAAATTTTAATCGACTTAGATATATTTCCCATATATCTTCGGTTTGCGAATCGACACTAAATATACCAGCACAGTACACAAATATTTTTACCTTTTTTGAAAGTTAGATGAGTACATTTTTTTGACGAATTTTTAAGCCTCTTCCTGGATCTACATATAAACGTTTATTTAGAAAATATCTTGAGTGTGAATTATTTTTTGAACGGCGTAGATTTGATTTTCATTTTTGGAGCAGAATCATTCTGTCCAAAATTTATTTCACACATTTTTTGAAACACAAGGTTTTTTGTAAATATTGTATGACATCTCCTCTTACCTTACGACATTATAAATGAAGCATAACTAAATTTCAGTCTTTCCCAGTTATTTTGGCTCTTACTGATTCTACACTATTTTACTTAAACACATTTTCCTGAAACCGCCATTACAGCTGATAACCACGGTTTTACACACATGTTTTTTTAAATAAACCCTTATTTGTATTTTTGAATAAATATAAAAAAATTCTTACCGTTTTCTTTGATTACATTGTACCTGAAACTGACATGACCCAAAAAGGGCCTATAATTTTATATATAATTAGTATAGAATAGTTACACCGGGGATAGATGCAAATAACTTAGGCTAGTTAGTCACTTAATTTTGTTAAAGTACCGAACTCCGGACTGGCGTGCTCTCTAACCGGTGCTCAAAGGATTTTGGTTACATCCAATAGGGTTATCTGGGTAAAAAATTACTGTCTAGTTTTGTGCAGACCTTGCGAAACTGAAATGTTATCGGCCAACCCGTTTAGGGTTTATATCTAATCCATTATTTTGACTGTGAATTGAAAGATTTTTTTGTACTTTAGAACAACTAAGATTATAAAAAAATTTTTTTTGTACTAACTTGAACCCTTCAAAGACTATACCGGCTAGAGCCCAACTTGATTCCGAACGCCAGTTTCATTCGTCTGGCGATATCGATTCTTTTAGAAAATTTAACTGGCTGATCCTGAAATTAGTAATGAACATAACTACAACATCACCTTCAATTTCCGAGAATTGGAATCCATGTTCCATTACATTAAACATAGTCAGTTAGCGGACCAGTATACTAGCTCGGTTTCAACACATGTTACAACTTGTCATGAATTTTGGCTCTTATGCTCGAATCCAAATCTTGTGCCAATTATCAAAATTTAAGAACTGCCTTCATCGTAATCGCTGTAACATTATAGATAATTGTTTTGGTCACTAAATTACAATATGTATTGATCGTTGCCATTACAAGAGCAGTTACGCCGTGATTATAGGTATACGGGTAAAATACACAATAAACCGCATTTCAGTGCTAAATAAGAACACAATGAAGAATACTGACAGAACATAAATACACCATTTGCCCACATCTAAATTATATATAATTTATATACACCCAGAGTATTTAGTATAACGAAATCATAAAGTATGTTCTAAACCCAGTTACCCTAAAAGCATGAATTAATATTAACATAAGCAATTACACAACTTGGAGAGAGATCTGCACACGCACACTACATATAAGACACACATTCATTGGGTTTTTCTTGTTTAAGTTTTTTCAAGGCCTCAAAATGGTCACTTATTCCTTTAAAATCGTTCAAATTAGAGTCACTATGAGTTGCCATTTCAAAATTTTCGGTCTGACTTACCGGTTTCGGGTTTAAAAACTTACCCAAACTCAGAGATGGTCTATTTGATTTGGAGTCCTGTTTACCTGACTGTTCCATTACTATTGTAGGAGCGGAATTTGACGATCTGAAAACCTGCAAAAATAGCAATAAGAATAAAATCACTTCTCCAATGGCCAACATAATGACATAAATCCAACTACTGGATTCCTGATTTTTGATCTGGTAAATTTCCCTATCCACATATCTTTGTAAAGCCACATCGGAAGATACAAATGACTTATTCTCTTGAATTATACGTTCCCGAAATTTGGTTAAATTTACGACACTTTCTGAATCAGCCCTTAAATTATCCTCGAAATATTTTTCAACATCAACCAAATTAGGTACACTTAAATCAAACCCTGGCCACGTTCGGTTAGTAGATAACGCGGGGTCAAATTGTTCAAAAATAACATTTTCAGAAATATAAGTTTCGTTGGCATAAGCCATGAACCCACAATCGTATCTACGGACTGGGATCGTTATTTCGCCTAGTGTAATTCCACAGCTACAAGGCAACCTAATTACGCATTGCGAACAGGATTTAATTTTTCGGGGAACCTTGCCATCACAAAACAAACGCCAATCCAACTGCACAGATGACATAAACCAAAAACCACCTGTAAGATCAAAGGTTTGTACCGGTTCTCTATTCTTTGTAATAACCACGTCACAACTTTTGGGAATTCCAGATTTTTCAAGAAATAATTCAATCTCACAACCTTTATTACTTACCGAAATTATAGGAAACACAGTTGGGCACCGCAAAAACTTTGATCCTATACAGTTAGTAAGTTGCTCTCGTTTCAGTAGAATGAATTGTGATCCAACCTTGTTGACACCCAGGAGGTCATATTTAGGGTTGACCTGCATATAAGTACCTCTCCCCATGTCAATTTGACCATAATTAATTCCCCATAAATTGAATTCCATGTTTTCACGAGCAATTGGTATTTTTAGTACCACCACTAGGCTTCCAACCCCCGCGTACACTGCTTTAACGAGTGGTATCCTATAATACTTACGGATTTCATTAGGTTCATACATTAGACTTATACCACTTTCCGAAATCTTACCACTGAGAGACAATAGGGCTTCTTTAAGACTTATAGGAGGTATTACGTCAGGTGAAATGTATCCCTTTTCAAAGTGACCCAGCGCATTAGCTAAGGAATACATGCCCTCAACCTGTTCATTCCATAAGAAAAAACTCGACAGCCATCGAATTAAGTCCGCGTTAAAATTTAACTCTACATAACTCAATTGAACCGTTTGGTTTAGAGCAAATCCGAGTGCTTTAATTGAATTCCTGAACCCTTTCTGAACCTCGGCTAGTTTCGCCGTTAGATTCGAAATAACATTAATTCTTTTGTCTTCGTTTTGAAACCCTTTACTTACTACTTTTGACAAAGAGATTAACCTTTCATTTACTCTAACAACCTCAGAAGATACACCGGTTACTCTTGTGTTTAATGAATAAAGAGCTCTTCTAACCTTGGAAGCATCGGCACCTGCTCCGAGGTTACAACCCCCAAAAATTGATTCAATAAAACATGCAAGCCCACTTAAAAGTCCCCGTTTCTTCCGCCGACGATCCAATTTTGGTTTTAATAAATTTTTAAAGTTATCCCCTAAGTTTTCCAACTTGTTTTTTGCACGTTTATAAGTTGAGATAAAAGCCTTATTCATATCCGTGGACATATTACAGAATTGTTTTAAGAGGAATCCTAGAGGGTCCGAATTATTTTGATTGTCCGCATTAAAACATGAGGGCGACAATTCCGGATCTTGAATATTTAGTTTTAATGGAATCACTATATGATGTTCTATGAAGTCTTGGGCGTTATCTAACACCCCTTGTCGTTTAAAGACCACTGAAAATTTTTTATTCAGTTTAACTATAGGGTTAATACCCTGGGCGTGACCCACCTTTATAAATATGAGGTTAGTTATAAGTACAAAAAAGAAAATAAGATACTTACCATGTGCAGATCTCTTTTCCCAAGAAAACTTTAAGTTACTTTTTGCGCAGACGTCCTTTCCATTCGGTACCCATACCTCGAACATTCTCGGATTCAACGTCTGTTTCAGATACTTCTCCGTCTGTTTGTTGTTGGTCCACACAAATTAGGGGAACGGAACTTTCCACAAGATTTTTATCTGAAGCAATATTATCGGAATTAGATGATACTTGTATACCTCCGTCGTTTCCTTTTTCAGAGCCTAGATTTTCAAAATTTTGGACACACTCAACCACGCCTGTGCCATTTCCATCTTTTAAGGTAAAGGAGGGCTTTTCATCCCCAAAACATGGTTTACAAAAATTGATATGCACAATTTTGTCCGGTTTGGTACCCTTACACGGTCGTATACGAACATTCACGTCACTTGTAAATTCTATGACTCGATAAGGGCCATGCCAGAGATGGCATAGCTTAGGTGTTCTTCCCTTTTTCACCGCTGGACAATAGTACCATATCCGTTGACCTACTTGAAGTTTATGGTCCGTTGCGGACTTATTATAATGCTCCCGTTGCTTTCTTTGAGCACTTTCAATATTATCAGCGGCCAGTTTTCGCGCAATTTCGAAACCCGTTATAAGTGTCTCTCGATAACCCTCAAGGGTGTCGATTTGTAACAAATTGTAGGATCCTAGCCCTAGTTCAACACCAAAACGCGGGTCTCTACCGTAAAGTAAGAAGAAGGGGGTCTCTTTCGTGGACTCATGTACCGCGGTGCGATAAGCAAATAAAATAAAGTTTAAATACTTGTCCCAATCCGTGTGAGCTGTATTAACATAGTGAGAAAGCATGGTAATCAAAGTTTTGTTTAGCCGCTCACACTGACCATCCGTAGAAGGTCTGTAGGGAGAAGTATTCAGCTTTCGAGTGTCCGTAAAATGACATATCCATTTAACTACATCACTCATAAAATTTGAACCCCGGTCAGATAGTAACTTCGAAGGTGCCCCATAGCGGCACATAATTTCCTCAACAATTAACCTAGCGATAGTTTCACTTTTTATATCGGGGACAGCGAACGCCTCCGCCCACTTAGTTAAATACTCGGTGAAAACAACTATATGCTTATTTCCTAATTCGGTTTGTTTCAGTGGTCCCACGCAGTCCACAGCCACAATATCAAAGGGTTTGGAAGTAATGGGTATTGAGTGGAGTGGAACTTTTACTTTCTTCCCCGGACCTTTTTTTGTAGCACAGAACACACATGCGTAGCACCAGTTTTTAATGTCGCTATACATAGTGTCCCAATAAAATCTTTCCCGAATTTTTGTAAACGTTCGATCAAACCCCAGGTGGCCACCCCCAATTAGGTCGTCATGAAATGATTCCATAATTTCGGGACGTAGTACTTGTGGGACCACCACTTGGTAGCAAACCTTAGGTCTTCTATTCGATCTCTTGTCATGCCAGACATGGCGAAGTAGTCCCTCTAAAATTACAAAATCTACATACCTGTTAACATCCTGTTCCTTACCACCATCCTCCATATGACTTTCCAACCAATCAATAATTATTCGTAATTGAGCATCAGAACGTTGTAGGTTACGCATGTTTCTCTCCGTTGCCAAGTGATAGGGACTACTTAAGGAATTATCACACGCGCCTGAAATATTAAATTCCGTTACACAACTAATATTTTCAACCTGAGGAAAGCACAACTGATCATCATCTTCAACCTCCTGGTTAGTATCTGAACAGGACATAACAGGGTTCCGAGACAGCGCGTCACTGTTCGCGTGAAATTTTCCGGGTCGATGTTGCACTTCAAAATCAAATTCTGATAACAAAAGTGACCATCGTAAGAGCCTGCCATTTGTGTCCGAAAAATTCATTAGCCACTTGTTTTCTTTTTGCTAGTGACTTAAAATGTTCGTTGATCCGTGGATGGTCAATTCTATGACGCAGTTTATGTCATTCCTTGCCGAGTTAAACTGGCATACATTCCGGCCGGCGATGATGTGAAGTACTACGTAATACAAATGATCCATTTTCCAGAACCGTTCCACAGCATACTTCTAATGAGATACACGCATAGAACATTCAAAAACACATGTTAATATACACCTACACATACCAAAAAGAATTACATCTTTCATTACTACAAAATAGAGTAAGATTTTATCATAGATATATATTAATACGCAACGAGGAACATATACGTCTTGACACTCATAAGACGCACATATCCATCGGCTAGGTAAGTTCCAGTAGTTTTTGGATCGCTGGATATCGAAAGGTCGGCCCTGAATTTACTACATTTTACCCCTATCGGGACATACACATGTGTAAATATATAACTATATATATTTACCCCAATTTTACCCTAGAATAATTGTAAATAACCTATAGTGATAAATTTTGTTGTAATCGTTTCGTTAGGGAAAATCTATCTGTCGGGCATGACCATGGCCTGAGGGAAATCGCCGAAATTTTTAGGGCTAGTCCACCTCGGGGGGCAGTTTTCCATAGTTCCACACCAGTATTGAGCTACGCATTTTAATATTCCAAAAAAGGTTATTATCAATGATGTTAATTTTTTTCATGATATGTTTGCGATATTATTGTGAGAATTTGCATAGCAGATCCAGTGAAGGTTTTTTTAGTTTTACTATAAAAAAATGTTTTTATTATAAATGATGTTTCTTTATGTATATATACATATGTACCAACAATACATACATACCGCCAATTGCCAACGTAGAGGAAATATCTATTATATATACATATTTTTGCTGATTGCTGATTCACAGAATAATACGCTCATCCACTCGAAAATTTTTTGTTACATACGACACGTTGTATGTAACCTGTGTTACACACGATATGCCGCATGTAACCAATGTTACATTGCTACATACAACATGTCGTACGTAACCAGTGTTACATACGACATGCCGTATGTAACACTGGCACATAGAACTCTACGAAACTCTACTCCAGTTTGACATTGGTGCTCATCCAGTTTTATATCTGGTGCCCCCTCCAATTTAATATCTGGTCCCCTCCAGTTTGATGTCATCCCCCTCCAGCTTGATATTGGTCCCCCTCCAATTTGATATTATGTCCTTAGATTCCCAATTGTACCTTCCCCTTCAATTCAATAATGACCCCTCCAGTTTTTCATAGTCGTAAGATTTTCAGTTTGAAATTGGTGTCTTCTAAATTGACATTGTGCCCTTCAAATCTTTTCATTGGTGTCTTCTTAGCATGAGATACTGCGCCATCCAGGTTAATATTGGTGGGCTGTGATTTTTTAATTGGTCTGAAGTCTGACAGTGTGTCCTCCAGTTCCATCATGTTCCTTTGAATCTGATTTTGCTCTTCTGCCTCCCTTCTGCCCCAGTTGATATTGTTCCTTTCAGTTCAGAGTGGTTCCCTTCCAACTCCATTGGTTCTCTAGTTCACATATTAGTGCCATCCTACAGTTTGATATTAGCTGCCTCTTCTAAATTTGTTTGCATTGGTCGCTTCAATCTGACATTGGTGCTGCCTCCAGGTTGTATTAGGCCTGTCCCAGTTCCTGGATGGGTTCTTTCAGTCCCAGTGGTGTCACTGACAGTTTGATAGTGCTGGCCCTGTCCAGTCTGCATATTGGGAGGCTGAACGTCCAATCAATGCCTGTTCTCAGTCAATTGGGGTTTCAATCAGTTTGAGATGCACTCTCCAGTTCATAGTAGTGGTGAAACCTCCAGTTCTCACATTCAAAGTTATAAGGACTGCTGTGGTGCCATTAAGTGTACATTTTAAGCTCATAAAATTTCTAGCCACATGGATATTGTTGAATTGAAAATGAGAACAGATACTTCATCTGTACATGTAAGGTTGAAGGTGTTACATTATAGTTGCTTCCAATCCAGAATTGTGCGCCCCCTTAAATTTGATATTGATTTTTATTGATATTGTGTCCCTCTCCAGTTTGATTGTGCTGCTTGCAGTTCAGATATTGTGCTCCTTTATTCCAGGGCTTGGTCTTCTAGTTTGTTATTGGTCTCTTCCCAGCTTCCGTAGGATATTATCACTAAGATTGACAATTTTGTGTCAATGAGGAGGTGGTAGTGTTGCTCTTGACCTAAGAGTGATACCATGTAAATGTACCTTTCCCTGGACTGCATGTGACCTGCTCTGTTCTGTTGCCTACATCCATGCAGTGAGGAGAATTTTTGTAGTATATTTTAAAATATTAGGTTAAAATCGGCGTCAAACAATGATAGGAAAAATTCATCAAAATCAGATTCAATAAATTTTTGAATTTGAGAAAATAAAATTAAAAGTCTGATCTGATTCAATAAAAATATAAGCTTTCACCTAATTTAGGAAGAAAGGTGGCAGACATTTACGAATTGGAAACATAAAGTTTTACCACTTTTAATAAAATGGAGAAAATTTACCAAATTCACAAGAAATTTTGAATTCCTTAATAACTAAAGATTTTTTAAAATTTTCCCATCCCCCGCCGCATTCCTCACTAATTGATACCACTGATCCATTAGGCCAATTAGTTGCATCATAAATTAATATTTTTTAAATCAAAACTTTCAAATATCTATTCCTATATTTCAGCACCTACTGATCAGTTGGTTCTTCCACAAAGATTGGCATTTATCTTGATATTTTTCCAATTTTTTCAAAACCGTAGCCTTATTTTCATCCATCGCTACTTCAGAGGCTGTGAATATCGTATGAATAAAATTCACGCGCCAAAATCTTTAGAATCATAGTGGGCAATGCCTTTTGGTTTATGCGTCACGCCTTCCAAAAAAAGCCCAACATTTGTTAACATTCGCCTCCTTGTTGCTCCTCTGAACGTGGGTAGCATTTCAGCAAGCATGGCAGCGTCTAAATTATAATTTACAACAACCACCATGGTTTCTGTTGCAGTTTTCTTGATAATTCGTTAAGTCGTAACAAAACCCCAGCGTAATAGCCATACATGTTATACATTTCAACATCTACGTCTAATGCTGCTGCAACTTTGTTTGATTAATTAATTTTATTTTGTTTAATATATCCGATTGATGTAAAATTTGCATCGCGTCTAAATGCAATTGATATGACTGTGAAATGACGTGTAATTCGGTAACGATTAATGCAAGATGCATTAATAATGATTTGTTTAATGGTAAAGGCTGAAAATTACATGTCACGTTGGGAATACACGCTTATAGCAATTTGCGCCAATTGTAACAATAAATCTTGAGAGTAACAATACACCAACTTGGTTGACAAGTAATGCCTAAAGCATAACTAAGTATTATTTTTAATATAAGCAGGAAAAGTTGCGTTAAGTAGTAGTGGTGAAACTGTTAAATTAGTCATTAATTTTGCTAATACTATTTGATAGGTTGATAGTTATAAAGCTTGCTGATCAAATGATCCAGATATTATCATGCGCCTTATGATAAGTTGATTTAGCTAAACCAGCAAATTTACGTACTGATTGATTCAGCTATATCGCATAAGTATGGAAAATCACAATTGAGTTTACAAGTGATTATTTAATCATTTTCCAATGATCCTATACCTAATGCTAATGTATCGACTTCAATAGCTATGATAAAGCGGTGATCCTTTAATGCTAAAGAACAACTGGAACAGGATATGAAAGATTTTAACATTACGTGGCTTAGTTTTAATTCAAATAAATTTGAAATTGTATCTGTTTGGCAGGCTTTTTTTGCTACACATACGCATCAAGTACATTGTATCTGAAAGATATTTTAAATCAAATTGGTAAAATAAATAGATTTGAAGGCTTGAAGTTGAAGCAGAAACGTACCACGTATGATCAATTCGTTATGTCTAAAGATCATTAGAACTAGGAGGAATTATATCAAGATAGGACTATCCAAATTGAAGGAGCACCAACAACAAGTGAGGGCTTTACCAAGATCAAACTGTAGGGGGCATCAATATCAACCTTGGGGAATCAGATTTAACTGTAGGCAGCTAATATCAAAGTGTAGGGGGCACCATCAAACTGGGGTCATTGATATTAACCTGAAGCAGGAATTACACCAAACAACTGGGCGCAGCAGTGTTAACTGGTGGTGGCACCAAATAAACTGAGGGGGCATTAGATCAAAACTGGGGCAATTACATTAGCTCAAGCGACACGATTATTAAAGAACTAAAACGGTACCAACATCAAATCAAGGTGAATAACACCAAACTGGAGGAAATTATATCAAAATGGAGGAGAGCTAAATATTAAAGCACTAGGGGATGACAAAACTGGAAGGAGCACCAAAATCAAACTGGATGGGTACTACATCAAATTGAAGGAGCATTATATTAAATGGCAAAGGGGATGGATATCACGTTGTGCAGGGATCAATATTGAATTTGTGTAACCAATATTATGAGGGGCACCATATCAAACTGGAGGGGCCATTCACATTAAAAATTAGTAATGCACCACATCAAAATACAGGCGCAGTAAGGACCAATGGTGCGGCACCAATAACAAACTGGAGGGCAATCAAATCAAACGGAAGTGGTAAGGATATCACTATCAAACTAAAGGGGTATGGAATATCAAACTGAAGTGCACAAATACCAAACGAGGGAATGATATCAAAATGGAGGTAAAGTCAACATCAACTGTAGGGCAGCCAACAAAGAAACTGGAGGCACTGAAACAAATGTTTTGGAACTTGCTGCTGCAGTGAAATACAAATACAGCTATGATGTGGTAAACAAAAGATTGGAAGAATAACAAAACAATATATAAAAAAAATATTTCTAGGCTAATGTATCCCAACATAGGCTTATTACTCTCTGTTTGGATTATTTAAACTTTATAAATACATGTTAAAACTTTTTCAGACACATGTCAAATATTACTCTAAAATATTCACATCACTTTTTGTGCTGTTCAAGCTAAATTAATTTTTTGAGCAAAATGAGATTTATGTTATATTTGGATTTATATTTAATAAAAAAACAAAAAAAATTACGTTCTTACCCATTTTTCTGTAGATCAAATAAAAAATCTTGCCATCTGATAACTTTTGCCTGTAATACAATACTAAGAGAAAAATTATATATACAGTTTGAATTTTATATCCCATTTGATTCTACAGTTTTACGTTTTAGCCTTCATACAGCTAATTCAGTATCAAGAAAATATTTTTTTCTACGCCTAATATAATTATAATACGAATAGCATAGCTACACTACGCATGATCATGCAACTTAAAGTAGTGTTTCAGAGTAACTAGGATTTTTTTATTAAATTGAATGAGATAGGCTTTTATGCAAAGTCAAAAAATTTTTTGTGATCAAACAAAATGCTAAAATAAAAAAAATGCCGAGGCACACAGGGACATTGCACCCCCTGTGTGTCTATGTCGTGGTACAGGCACACGAGGATTAATTCCCCTGGTGTGCTTGTGTTATTTTAACGGAAGACACTGTAAGAGCAACAGGACTCACAGGGATATAAATTCTCCCTGTGGGTCACCTAAGGAAAACCAGAGCCACAAAAACAAGACTGGTGAATTATCGCTATTGTCCTTAATCGTCTAGGACGTTTGGTTTCTAATCTAGGAATAGGTAAATATTCCGCAACTTCCTTGAGTTGAGTTTTAAAATGAGCTAGAGCAAAATTTTAGAACCTAGTACAAAAGCCTATCTCATTCAATTTAATAAAAAAATCCTAGTTACTCTGAAACACTACTTTAAGTTGCATGATCATGCGTAGTGTAGCTATGCTATTCGTATTATAACTATATTAGGCGTAGAAAAATATTTTCTAAATACTGAATTAGCTGTATGAAGGCTAAAACGTAAAACTGTAAATCAAATGGGATATAAAATTCAAACTGTATATATAATTTTTTCTCTAGTATGTATTACAGGCAAAAGTTATCAGATGGCAAGATTTTTTATTTGATTTATAGAAAAATGGAAAAGAACGTAATTTTTTTAGTTTTTATTAACATAAAAATCCAAATATAAACATAAATCTGGTTTTGCTAAAAAAATTAATTTAGCTCAAACAGCACGAAAAGTAATAAATATTTTAGAAGTAATTTAGCATGTGTTGTACCAGCTCCAGCATGTATTTTCAAAACTGATAGGCCAACAACTATAATAAGCCTATGTTCAAACTGCGTAGTAAAAATATGTATGTATATATTCTCTTGCAATATTTCCTAACTCTTTTGTTTACCACATCATAGCTGTCATTTTATTTGCACTGCAGCAGCAAATTGCAAAACATTTTGAAAGTCAGATTCTTGATGTGTTGCAAGGACCCGCGATCATTGCTGGTTCACAGAAAAATGCGACCATCTACTCGAAAATTTTTGTTACATGCGACATGTAGTAGTAGTGTGCTGTTACATACGACATGTTGTATATAACCCGTGTTACACAGGACGTGTCGTATGTAACCTATGTTACATACGACATGTCGTACGTAACCAGTGTTACATAACATGTCGTACGTAACCAGTGTTACATACGCCATGTCGTATGTAATATTCGTACACAGAACTGTACGAAACTCTACTCCAGTTTGATATTGGTGCCCCCCAGCTTAGTATGGGTGCTCCCTGCAGTTTAATATTTGGCTCTCCTCCATTTTGAATCTTGGTGCCCATCCAGTTTGTTTA
>JASANE010001214.1:0-25793 GCA_030248225.1 Trileptium ribeirensis
TCTACATAACGGATAAATTGCTCTACGAAGTGAGACTAAAAGAACGCCTATATAGCTTGAGCGCTTGCAGAGATATTTCCATTTTCGTGTTATTTTAGGACCCGTTTTGACGCAGTTGCTATATCCTAAAAGAAAAACATAGCAAAGAATTATACACAGTCTTATAGAAGCATACTTGCTGTACGAAATGATGCCATTTTAACACGCCCACACCGGTTGTCGAGATATAATAAGTAACGTCATTTTTGGCCCACCTTGGTTTCCTGCCCGGGCCCATTTGGCTTGCTTTTCGAGGGGAAAATGTTGGCATAGTGTTCGCGCCCAACTAAAGGGAACAAATAAAGATTTCAAGTTTTCAGAAGAGCTATCGCCCGAATGAATTCACCCAGCCAAGGTTGAGTTATGCTTGTCACCCTAAGAAACGCAATGACGGACGTTTTCAAATTTCACCACTGTCATGGCTAGTAAGATTTCTTCGCTTTGATAATTTATCTCACTCACTTAGAATTCAATTAGTACTAGTATCTCACAAGCGAATGTGAAATAGAGCGAGCGTGGTTTCATTTTTAAGTTACCATTTTGTTTAATCGCATGCAACAGACTGTTTTAACAATGGCCATGTGGCGGATGGTTAGCCGAAATTTAACGGTTTCAACAATGGCCGGGCTGTCAACCATGAGGTTGCGTGTTGCAGCCCTCTTGTGCGCATAATCTTCTTGAGCAAGACTAAGGTCATGTTGCTCCAGGGTATCACTTGTAAAATGGGTACGGGCTTGCTCGGACGGTAAACAGAGTTTTCGTGTCGGAACTGACATCCCTTCGCTGCTTGTGCTTCGGCAACTTTTGCGTGATTGCCATGAAACGGGAGTCCAGCACCCGCACCCTAAGTATAACTGGGAACCTTTAATACCTTTTTAATAAATGGCTGTGTTTGATGTATATACCATCCTAAAACCTTTTGAATCCTAAAACCTTAACTCATTGAAACTCCTAAAACCTCGTCGAACCTAAACCCATCGGAAACAACAAACTGACAGCGCATCAAGTGTTTGTGGTGGTCCCTAGATAGCCAAACCATCGTATTAAATCTACCGGAAAGCTTTGTAGACAATAATTTGTGATGAGCTGTATCCAATATGCATTCAAATAACTGAAGACAGACTATGTTCTGGAAACCGGGTTCATTGACCCTAAAGCTATCAAAAACCTACAAAAGGGCAAGAAGTTTCCCACTGGACGGAGCCCAGATAACCAAATAATTGTATTCAGCCATCAGAAATGCCTATATATAGACCACTCTTTACTTCCTGCACGCAATACATAATCGGCATCTTTGACATAATTCGCATTACATAAATGAAAATGCACTACATTCCGAAACTCTGGTTCGTGAACCGTATATTCTATGAAGCCCTATTAAAAAGTATAATAATATTCAAGTTGGACTCTTGATAGCAAAACGATCGTATTCAGCGTGCTTTATAACCTAATAAGCACTCATTTTGAAGTAAAAACAAGCAATAACACGGCAAAATTTGAAAAATAGCTATTTCTGGCAAAAGTCGACGAACCATATCCGGGCACATAGCGGCCCAGTGGTCCAACAAAAAGCCGTGGTCTAGACGAGCTGACTTTGCAACGGTGCACTTTATTTTTCGATGTGAAGCCTGTGTCGCGAGATATAGGCTGCGAAACAGTGTTACCCGTATGATCAGATTTGACAAAGAACCCTTAAAACCTGTTTTTGCCATTTCTATCCGGAACATGAGGTTGGAGCTGTCCACGTTGAACTAAAGGGCCCACCGTCATCACTTTTGCTATCGAACTAAAAATCGTCGAAATCGATCCATTCGAAAATAAGTTATGGATGACAGCGACCTACGGAAAATAGAAATTCTCACGTTTTTACCCCTAGCGCCGTCAGTGGAAGCTCCGCTCGCTTGGCTCGCTCCGTTTCTATTAAGAATGTATGTTGCTTGATTGGAGGTTATGTTTATATTCTTTGGTTTAAAATATTTTTGCTGATAACGTAATTATATATCTGGCTTCTCCGAAGTGGGAGGGGTGGAGGCTACAGGCATTTTTGGTGCACGCTCCGGCTAACAATTTTAGCTTTTTTCGCTGAAAAATATGAAATTTTGAAAAATTTAGATTTCGAAGTCGGTTCATATCACTGTCCCCCCAGTACGTTCCCCTCAGCAAAATCGCCCGCCGCCCCCTCAGTACCGAACCGGTTCATCCGCCTGGCAAATTTTTCAGGAATGGAGAAGCCAGTGTATTGTTTAGGGTTTTTGGAGTGTCTAAAATTGGGTTTATGCCATCCTTGCGTCTTTTCTATATAGTATATTGTGATGATTGATTGTGTGTACAGATTAAGCTGCCTTAATTATACATTAATTTTAGGACGATGTAATCGGCAAAACTCCTGATATCGCTACACTTGTGGACTTATCGATTACAGACAGTTTGGACTATATCGGATGGAGTGACGATCCGGAGCCTGAAGTTTTGGTTAGCCAAATCTGATTGCTGATTGGACGCCTTTTGAGCGAAGCAGTAGCTTAAATTCTGGAGCAAAAATTATATCCTTTAGAAATAATGTCATATTGTATGATAGTTTTACCGCCAGCGAGTAGATAATTGTTATAATCATTGAGCGCGGCTATTGCATATTTAAAAAGCATAGCAAAGCGTGAATAATGAAATTTGATATTTTATGTTTGATGTGCTATCCGCTTATGTGATTTCTTTTTCGTGGATTTTTAGGTTTTAGAGACTGGATTTCAGAGACACAGGTTTGAGATTTGCCCCCTAGCAAGGGTGGAGGCCGTAAAATATCACTATACATAAGTCATATTTATCATGAGAAAAGTTTTAGCAGAATCTGTGAAAATTTACAAAAATGGGGAATACGAAAATATTGTGATTGTCAAAACCATTAATTTTAGTGTTTACGGGAGGAGGTGTATCTCAGAGATCATGCTCCAAGCCCCTTCACGCCGACAAAACCCGGGTTTATTTTGGAGCGCATGATGCTTCTGTTGTAACCAGAGGATTTAACCGTTGGCTTTGTCATAGTTGTTCTGTATTCAGGAATTCCAACAACCTCGTGAAACTTGAAAGAATGCTCTCGGTGTAATAATGTTTGTGCATTCTGTTGCACGTTGCAAGCGACGCTTAGCGCGCGTAACATTCGCAATATGAAATTCTTATGAATAGATTCGTGGCTAAAAATGTTTAATATTGTGAGGTTAAATGTGTGAGTCCAATTTAGTGCTTAGTGTTCCTTGGTAGGTCAGATAATGACCTTCAAACTGATGATTGCATACAAATTGTGATTTACAAATACGTTCTCGACGTGCGATACAGCAATACTCATGTATTTTCCGGTCACTATTTTACGACTTTGACCGCGTTGATTTGAAAACGCGTTTACAACACAGTGTTTCTGATCACATTTTTTATACACGATGCATTTATGGTACCACGAATACAGCTATGCCATGCAGCACGTGATTTGATGAACGCGGGCGAAATTGTAAAATGCAGAAATGTGCGCTTGCTCAAATATTGTTCGTACATTGCACAGCCTCTGTCCGCATATGCTAAAATGCTTATACTGATGCCAGAATTGCGAACGCGGAATGTTGCTTGAGTCTTTTAGTGGTGTTGGCGAAAACAATCCTGATGTGCTATACGAAATTATTGTTCTTACAATATAAAAGGGACAGATTTGGATTTGTTACTTTGATGTAAACAAAAATTGGAGCTTTATTACTAGGGGCCTAACCACGAGCCGAAAAATGGGAGGGGGGTCAGGCTGATGGATAATATTAATGTACAATAGAAACAGATAGTGGCTTGACAAAACGAAGGTTAGAGAAACTCGCGTAGTCTAAAGTCTGGAATTCAGACCCACCTGACTTCTCAGTTGGTTATGCCCCTGATTGTATGCAAAATACCCCCTGCGAGTATTCGTTCCTGAGATATATAGAAATAACCGTCCGTACAAGCGGGGTTTTCTTGCATGAGAAACTCATTGTCGGTGCTGGTTTTGCTATGTGACCCATGGTTCTATGGATACGGTGGTATGACGCTTCATGGTTCGGGTTCAGAGGTCAAAATGAGGGTTTTTACCCCATTTAAGTTAAGTAACTTTCACGGAAGCAAAGTTATTTTTATCTAACTTTTGATTTTTTTCTCTGGTTGGTTTTATTTCATAGTAGTGGGAAACTTATTGCCGGTGTTAGTTTTGTTTTAACTTGTGCGGTATTGTGTGATATCCACATATAGCATATCGAGGTATGCTATCGAGAGCTGATTGGCTGTGCACGCAATAGGCGTAGGTGTACCTATGCTTCACTACGTTCTGCAATTTCAATAAAGTTACTAGTTATATATGGCCAAATCTTGTCCGCATCTCCCAGGATAAAAACGGTGGGTCCGGACCCACTCTGACCTCTGTGCTTGCACCTACGGTTATACTTATGAAAAAGTATGGATAGAAAATTAAATAACGTGGATATGAAAACTAAGGTTAGGAATTGAGATAATGCTTTCTTTATATTTGCGAAGAATTTTTGCGCTATGCTTATTATTTTATTTATTTGTTTTTAGTAATAGCGGGCTTAGTATTTGTTTTCATAGCTGCTGTATAAATAGCAGAAGTATACAAAACAGGTGCTGCGTGGAAAAGAATTATGTGCTTGCAATGACTAAAAGTAATGTTTCAATACTTTTCGTGATTTTTAAGAGGACATAGATTTGCCGGAGAATCAGAGAGCGGCTCGATTTTAAAAACGGTGTCAAATTTTCTACGAAAGTATTCAGTCCATTTGAGCTGTTCCATTTGAACCGTACGAAATATTTCGCTAAATTTGGTGGATGTCGCCTAGTTAATTCGTATCAGTTTGACAAAATAGCATAGACATTTTCGATATAACTAGAATGTGAAAACTAATTTTAATAATTTTTGAAATAAAACTACTTAGTTGCAGTAGTGAAAAACGTTTTCTTAGATGCGTACAAGAAAAGTGAAGGTTACATAAAACTCTTATTACAAACCGGCTCCAAACACATTTTGTACTTTTTATGATTGTGAGGACATTTTGCTCCTTAAACCTGTTAAATTTACATCTAATAATTTGTTGAACGTGTTGCAGCGTGCACACCAGAAGCACTTACCTGGTCAGGTGTCGGCACCTGACACGTTTGATGCACCTGGAGTGTAACTATTAACGGTAGCCTAGTTTTTGGCAATAATTTTATGTTTAGGATGCGTCGGACGAAATTCGTCAGCTCATACAACGATTTATGATCGAGTCCCTGAGCTGTGTGATCGATGCCAAGCAGACGCTTAAGTCAGCGATGAACCTTGCGGATAAGTTGGATACTGGAGAGCCGCAGCGTGAGTTGTGCGTCGACGGAGGGCAGGAGACGGACAATGAAGTTTTGCTGAAGCAGGTAAGGTCTTGACAGTTTCCTTAGTAGTTTAGAGAAAGCTATTTATTTAGGTGACTAAATCATCCGAACACATCGTATTGTAGAATATCAGACATCGTAGTCAGAAATAATATTATATTTATAGCTTTCGATTAACTTCGAATAATTTTCTAGCTCTGCGTAATATTTATTGTTATGTCGGCTTGGATCAACTTTAATCTACACATCGGTGCAGTGCTAAAACATGAGCAGCATAGCCTGGCGTCTCGGTAGGGTCAAAATATGTGGGGAGCATGAACAGGGGACAGCCTCTCCCAATCGAACTGGGGGTGACCCGATATTGAGGGAGGGGCGTCCTTCACTAGAAAGATGTCGAATAGTGCAAAATTACATTGTGCACATATTCAATAATAAAAAAAGCGGAATATTGAAGTAGAAATCTGATACCACAGCAAACAAAGCTAATTCACGCTCTTCGGGCGCAAAGTAAAATAGCTTTATTGAAATGTCTAGATATATTTTTCAGAATTTATAAAGTATTTTAAAATAAATAATTTTTTCATGAGTGTGGTCTGTTGACGTAAGTAAGCTGCAAGGGAAAGCTTTCGTTTGTAGGTGGAAACGTTTAATGCAACAAAATGCTTATGAAGTGGCCAAATAAACTTGAAAAAGGTACATATACGGCCAAATATATGTGCGATTGAAATGTCGATTAATCAAAATCGATCAAAATTTCAACTGATTTTGATCGAATATTTTGCACTTATTTCTGGTCTCGACTGTATTTTTGTAATAAATTACATGTTAAACATAAGTTGATACGTACGTCTGAATTTCGCAACTCTCTCAACAATATTGTGTCAACACAGACAGCTGTCTATACATCTTTGACGCTACGAAAATCGTTCACACATAGTCAAGCCATTTCAACAGTATTATCAGCCTGTTTTGCAGTTCATGTTTTTCTTTTATATTTTTGGCGCAAATTAACGTTTGTGATCATTAGTATTGTGCTGTTACAAAGTTTACTCTTTCAAACATTTTTGTTTATATATTCAAACGTTTTTGTTTACAGGTATATACGCAAGCGTACTGGTTCTATAAAAGCTGTTGCGATGACGACACTGCCAACCGTATTTTGGAAAGATACAGAGAAAGTAATTTATGTGTTCTGAAGAAAATTCTTTCCGTGTTGAGATAAATTTCGTTTGAAAGTTTTGTTCATCGCTGTTTTGGTTGCTGCAATGTAATACCGCATAAATTAGCAATTTTTTTAAAAATCACGATAAATTATAGTGAAATTTGTGGATTGGCGAGGCTGTAATAAGCGAAGGTGAGAGGTGTTTTAAACTCTAAGCGGCAAAAGACGGCCAAACCGCATGTGGCGTTAGACTCCATTATTTTTGTGCAGTTTTGCCTCCCTTCAGTTTTGTGTTTTCAATTATTTTCAACTCAAGGTTAGTTCCGTGGCCTGTTTCAGTACTGCAGCGGCGCCTGTAGTTTTTTGCGTTACTTACTTTTTTCTGGGGCGTGGAGAATGCTATTTATATTCTATGTGGTATTGGTACCAAATACTGTTCATATGAGCAGCAAGAATACTTCTTTCTGCTTGATTCGAATGTTGATGAAGATATATATATCGTAAAGTATCGAATATAGATATCGGTATCAGATAGTATAGGTGAATATATCGTAAAGTGTAGTGAAAATTATTTGTATGGTTATGATTAGACAATATTTACGCTCTCGGTATCTTTGTGAATGATAACGTAATAAATGACTGTTCTCACTAAAGCTGGAAAACTACAGTCACCGTCATAAATAAGTGCTAAAAGTCGACGAAAATTTCCCTCTTTCTATTGTATGTTTTTTGCTGTAATAATAAACACAATTAATAAATACCGTTTACGTTTGTTCAGAACCAAGGCAAAAATTCATTGCAAATAAACGTCATATTTTCGTTTGCTTCTAACTGCGTTTGAGTTTCGCATTCGTTTTTATTTTTGTACGTCACTGTACATTGGTAGCTGTGGAGTTTTTTATCATTGTTATGGCAATCTTCTATATAAGCAGGTGAATGCGTGCTTACTTTTGTTGTGTACAGATACGAATTTCATTTCTTCGTGTGGTTACATTTGTGTTGCTCTATGAAAAGGAATACTCCACCATTCCTGCATTTTATGATTCAGGCTAGCAATAACTATCAGAATCCATTAAAATTGAACCATACTTGCGTGAAATGCAACATTTTTTCATGATAGAATTGAAGGCTCAAAATTCGAGGGAGGGGAGTGTGGATCAGCATGTGTTAGCGGCTGGGCGTGGGGGTCAGCTCCGTGCCCTTCTATATCGGAACCCTGGGGATAGGCATTTATCTGTCTTTGCTTAGTTCTACTGTGGCGTTGTTTTAAACTCGCGGAACCGATTTAATATAGATTTGTAATAATCGAACCTTATTTGAATTACAGAGAGTGGCGGACGCGACCTTATCGATTCGCATGAGGCTGAAGGTGATGAAGAACAGTATAGCAGCAGCTGCAACGAAAGTGACACCAGCGAATCTACTTCTACCAGTCGAGACGAAACCGACAGTGGCAGCCGGTCATACTCATCCGGGCGAGAACGCGTCAAAGCTTCGTCCCCGCTAAAGGCGTTGTAAGATTTTTTAGTTCGAATAACTAACGTTGTAGTTTTTTTACAGTGTGATGTTCGCAGTATGCCGTAATAATTATTGATGTTGGGGGTTAACGATTGATAATTATTGCAGTTGTAAGCTATCGATAATAGTGATAATCAATTTATTGAGGTATTGTGAACGGGAAGGTATTGTTTGTTCACAAAACATGGTAGTAAAATGGCATTTATTATTTATCAACAGTAAATATAGTAGGATAATAAAACATTGCTCCTACACGGTAGTTTAGTATAACCCAGAGTAGTTCATCGTCATGAAACTTTTGAAAAACAGTGTCATAATTATGTACGTTGTGCGCGATTGTTTTTAGCGCAACTTTTTTCCAGTTTAGCGAGTACGAACAAATGCAATTTATTGGCTTAACAACTTTGGCTCTAAATCAAGATAGCCCTGAGCTAAGAGTTGCAACTTTTATTTTGCCTACCGTTCCACGATTGTAACAATTTTGTAACAATCAAAATTATTTTCGATTGTAATAGTACAAAATCTGTTCGAGAGCTTGAAGAGCAGGGCAGAAGTCGCATATTTAGAACAACATTGGACAAAAATTGACAAATAGAATTGATTGTACTGTTGCCACCTCAAAAAGCAAGTTGAACACAATTCTAGGGTAACCCGTAAACCGTATATATAACTAGTAGTTTGGCTTTTTTGCCAAGACGGTGAATTCTGAGTGTTGAACAAGTAATTTAGAGAGATATACACAGCTATACTGAGCATCAAACTACAAAATAAACAAATATGATTTGCTCTGCAAAATGATACCAAATACCAAATCTTTTAGCATTTTCACATATTTTGGGCCCATGGGCTGAATTTCTCTACAGGATGAGACTAAAACGCCTATATACGGATATTTTCGAGTTATTCGTTCCCATGGGCCCACTTTGGAACTCGTTTTGACCCGAATCCTATATCCTAAAAGAACCCCGTTTAAAATCATATATACCGTCTTATTTAGGCTTATTAGCCTAAAAAATGAGCTCAATTTCACCCTGGGATATCTGGCTATCAACACGGGTTGTCGAGTTATAATAAGTAATGTAATTTTTGGGCGCCTTTGTCACCCATTAGGCGAGCCCTTTTGATCTCCTTTTTTGGGGAAGATGTTGGAATCGCTAACCAAAAGGCATAAATAAAGATTTGTATAAATAGAGATTTCAAGTTTTCAAATGAGCTATCGCGCGAATCAGTCCGCCCAGCCAAACTTGAGTTGTGCGTGTTAAAAAACCAATAACACACATTGTCAAATTTCACCGCTGTCACGGCGGCCATTTCACTCACTCACTCAGTTCAAATAATTGATTAATGTGAGACAACTTTGGAGTATATTTAAGAGTTTTTAATATCTCAAGACTTCATATTAATGGGTTCCTGCTAACGCTATTCTTAAGCTTAAAATTGTAGCATGTGTCGCTAGCGCCTAAGTCAAGATGATTGCAATCTGCTTTGCTATGCTTTTGTACAATGCTGTTAGAAAGTTGTACTTTTTCCTATATAGAATAAATTTATTTTTAATTTTTTTATCGACAACAACGGTTCATTTTTCAGGAAAAGCGCTCCGAGAATGTCTGATCGAGGTCGAAAAAGTAAGCCACTTCGCAATCTGATATTTTCAGCTTTCTGCATTGTATAATTATGTGTTAAGCTGTGTTCACACGTTGAGATTTTTTATATAAAGTTATAATAGCTCAAAATTTGAACAGGTCATGACTGAAAATTTGTGTAAAGATAGGTGCGCGGTAAATCAAAGTGCTTCAAAATCAGAAGGATAAAAGTGTGTGCTGATCGTTCAGCAACCTAATTCAACATATTGGCTTTCAAAATTTTTAAATAAAAAACAGCAGCCAACAGTCGCGTATTACCGCATGTTTTTAAGGTTCTACATTTTGCAACAATGGCTGTCTGCAACAATACATCTTTGATTTTCTTAAATTGCGATTTTCATAGTTGTTGTCACTGTTGGGCTGTTCTTGAAAGTCATAGACATTAATATTAATTAATATAAATTTTTCTTGAGAAGGTGTTGAACTGCGATTCCCCAGCAAATTCACATACTATGAATTATAGCTTCGGAATGAGATCTTATTTAAATTCTTATGTCAACTATAAGTGTGTTTTTGAGGGAATCAAAAAATTTTGCCAGGGGGGCAATAAAAAAGGGAGAGCCCAAAATTTTATCCCAAAAAAGAAATTGTGACAACCGTTTTACCAGACGCATCAAAAATGCCAGTGTGTTCCACCATACCCCTAGATGAACTGGCCATTCCACAGCAGGGTGGAGGAACCGCCCTCACATTCGAAATCCCCATGTTTGTAAAATTTTCGAAACCCCACATGTTCAACTAAACTCGTGATTAATTAATGTCTTTAAAATCATGTTTTCTCTATAGTAAATATTTATTAAATACTAAACATTACAAATGCTAAAGCGCTGTTTTATAGCTTTAAAATAGTTGTGCGACAGAAAAAGTACACGGGGTCCACAAATTTTCTTCACCACCCTTTTTCGGCAGGCTGTGGACTTGCCAGTTCCAGGAGCCAGTCTGCAGCACACCATGGATAGATTGAACGAATGGCAACGCGGTCGACTGATGGCTATCATTATGCAAACCCTTATGAGCAGGGTTTTTTCAAAATTCATGTTGTGCTAAAATGTGTGTTTTTTGAAATTTAGGTGTGTTTTTGACATTTACCTGTGTTTTTTAATTAACCCGCAAATACCCAAATACCCTGTTTTAGCGTTACAGGGAAGGTCAAGTAATGATAATTAACCGGCTACTAGCAATTTTATATTAATGCATGCATTATATATTTATACAATGGACCAATCAGTTATATTTAGCACTAATTTTTTCATATTTCAGAATTTATAGACTTAGGTTCCACAGTTATAAACATGGTCAGTTTATAAGCATTCAGCGTTTAAAAATTTTGGTTTTTGTAGCCTTTTAATTAAACAGTTCAGGTGTGCTAAATTTTGTGTTTTTTGAAATTTCACTGTGTTTTTGCACTTAGAAAAACACAAAAACCCTGCTTATGCGAATATCTTTATTCGTTCCTCAGCATAGGATATGTAGTCTGCATAGGATATAATCTGCCGAACGAGTGACCACATACTAATATATTAGTACACCTACAAATAAATCCTTGCTCGCTTCTTTCGCTGTTCAGTATGATATATCGTCGTCTATTCTTACTCCAGTTGATGTCGGAAAACTCTTTTTCGCTGCGATTCCGACGTTTAATGATGATGATAAGCCGTCCACGCAACAAGACGACTCGAGAGAGTAAGTTTTTTCGTGTAAGTATTGGTGCCTATGTTTATGGAAGTCTCTTACGACAAACGCAATGCTCGGGCTATTTTGCCGGGTCGTTTATTTAAAATTAGCCATAATCGGTAACCAGTTCTTTGTACCTCACTACGCTGAAACAACGTGGTCTTGTGCTCAGTAGCAATAAAACGGAGTAACTTTATTTACCTGTTGGATGTTATCTATTTTTGATAAACGGTTATAAGTTATATTTTGCTGAAGTTAGGCTTTATTAAAATGCCTATTTTCGAACAAATCGGTTTCGATCCGAGTGAGTTTCCAGCGAGTGACAGTTATTTTTAGCTGAATACTGTACAGACTCGTCTCAGTTGTTCTTATCGATTCGACATTTTTATTGTTGTTGTTGCTTGAAGTTCTACAACATGTATGTGGTCGCATTATCAGAAGTTTTCCCGCTCTGCTATAAAATTTTTCAACTTGTAACTATGTATTCTGACAGTTTTAGCGACATTGTGTATTTATTTCAGTAATCGAACGTAAACTTAAGGTTTCCCCATAAACCATCCTATTTTGTAATTTCATATAAAAAATGTTACGGGACGCTTTTTGATCAATTGAAATCCGGCGTAAAACTATTCGTGAACACAGTGCTGTGCGATTGAAATAGACCCATTTTGTGTTCGAGAAAAATTGGTTAAAATTACTTCTTGAGAACTGAATTTTGTGGAATTACATTTGAGTGGATTTTGTTCGCGAACACCAAGAGTTTAACTATAGTATGTGTTTGCTTGTGACGTCGCAATTGCATGAAATTCATTCATGAACACTGGCCAATTTTATGTAAACATGATAGGCGCTAAAGGACAGATTTGTTTTTCCGATTGAGAATCGCTAACATTTTGTTCAGATATAATTATTAGCAGTTGGTTTTGATTTTACTAATTTTCAGTTAGCAAAAAACCGAATTAAATTCAGCACTTTGTTCGTGTAACCTGATCTCTCCAATTTAATGGGGGTGTTGGAATGCTTTTGCTCACTTTCGGTTCGATGTGGTTAAAACGGTTGCGTGCTTATAAAGCTTGGGCTCCACTTGATTCACAATTATTTTTTGTTCGTTTCGATAAAAGTGGTCTTCGTTGATGCAAAATATGATAATATTTCTAAAATTCCATTCCGAAGTTTCAAAATTTCATAGACTTTCAACTCAACCGTATATATTATTGTTGCAGCGTTTCCTAGGTGTTTTATTAACCATTTTAGCGTTTTGCGCTGGCCTGTCCACAGTGGGGGGTGGGGGGGACCCCCCACTTTCCAAATCCCCCCATGTCCGTCCCCCCCACTCGGTCGAAACCCCCTATGTTCAACTAATTCCAAAATTTTTTTATGTCTGAAAATTTATGTTCTTTGTTTGCAAATTGTTTTTTAAACATTAATTACCACTATTTATAATGCTAAAATATTGTTTTTTAGCTTGAAAGTACGTTCACAGTAGTAAAAATGCATGAAAATATGGAAATATTTTGTATTTTTAAGCAAAATTTATCCCCCACTTTGAAATTTCCCCCGAGAATGAACATGAGACCCTATTGGACCGAGGCGCATTTCCACGCCTTTTCATCACCACCGTTCTGTACCCTGCACCTCGCGGCTTCCAACCAAGTGCTCATGTGATCCCGCTAGGTAAAATTTTCAGCGTATGGAGAGACCAACAGCACATCCCGTTATAAATTCCAGATGATTTTTTATTGCGGCTTTCAATTACTAGCTAGCCCGCTGCCATCGCTGAGCATGCATTAACTGGTAGCCGACGACGAGCCAGTAAAGTCGACGATATGAAGTATTTTGTCACAAACAGCACATCCCGTTATGACTGGCAGATTATTTTTTATTGCGTATTTCATTTACTTGCTAGCCCGGTACTATCGCTCAGCATGCATTAACTGGTACCCGACGACGAGCCAGTAAAGTCGACGATATGAAGTATTTTAACAGCACATCCCGTTATGAATGGCAGATTATTTTTTATTGCGGCTTTCATTTACTTGCTAGCCCGGTGTCATCGCTGAGCATGCATTAACTGGTAGCCGACGACGACCCGGTAAAGTCGACGATATGAAGTATTTTGTCACAATGAAGAGCATGCTGCGCTTTTGTAAGCAATAAAAAGCTTTCTTCGAGAAAGCACTAGATGTTTTTCATGTACGATACCGATTTCGCGAGTCACATCGTAGTAACATATTATAGAGTTGCTCGGCGAAGAACTTTGAGAGTGAATACAGAAATGGGGATTGAAACGGGAAGTGAAGTTGGTCCGGGTAAGTAATTTATGTATTATTTTTTTTATCCAAAAACACTGGATTAAACTAGAGTGGCGTGTGATTGTACTGAAGTGTTTATAGTGAAAATGCTGACAGTGAAAAAATATTTATTTGGTGCCGTCCAAATTATTGTCATTAAATACTAAAATAAAGGTAGATATAGTAATAATATCTTTATAGTCAATATTTTTTCTGATTCGAGTCTATTTAATTTTGAACTATATAAGAATATTTGAACGTCATAAATTCAGATAATTGAGGAAGCTGGATTATACCTGGGCGTGTGACGTGAAACTGGTACGAAGTAATTCCAGCTACCGTTGTGTCTTTAGTGCAACTTGGGAAAGTTCGTAATTTTTTGTACCAAGCCCACCGCCTTATAGAAAAGAAGGATAGCTCGTTATACTATTTGACAGCGGAGATACAGTCTTCTAGTTGTGCGGTCCGAGTCTCCAAATGAATTTGCGCAAAGCTTTTCTGTGTTATATTTTGTGGCAGTTAATATTATGTCTTCTTATTACATGATAGGCTTCCAAATTTCAGTCCCAATAGATAAAATTATTTACGGAGGGAATAGCTACTTTGGTGACCATATTTTTCTTAGATCGGCGAAATTGCATTTTTAGGCGTGAAAAAATAATGTTATGCTATTCTAGCAAGTGTAATTATGTTTTTTGATAAATAATCCTAAAAATGCTTCCTACAAGCTATTAACCATGTTCCATTTACTTTGTTTTATCAGTTTGAAGGCCATAGATATTGAACTGGTTCTTTAATGTTTCGTTAAAGTAGCTAGATTTTGCTCAAATTAACCAAATTGCTCCATGTTAGCTATTTAGAGGCTTTAGTGGAGCCAGATGTGGTATTTTTGTGTCCATTTCAATCCCAATATATCAAATTTATTATCTTCAGTAGAATACCTACATTATTGACCTTATATTTGTGAATTGATAAATTGGTGAATTTGATAAGTTGTGGCGTTTAGATTTTACCCTAGATCTACAATGGTCCAAGTGGGATGATCCTCCGCCCATCAGTGCCGGACTACTCCATCGCCATATGATCCACCCCTGGTAGTGTTGTTCCGTTATCGCCAAAATTGTCGCTGTTTGTTTCAGAAAACGTGGGCGGGGGGTAAACTTGAAAAGAGTACTGTAAGGGGAAAATTTGAAATGTTATTCTGGGGGCACTTGAATTGATCTGATTTTCCTTATTTTTTCAATTAATAAATTCAGTACTACTAAATCGCGTTGCAATGCATTTCACAATAAAGAGGTAGGTGGTATCTCGATAAGAATAATGACGTTGGTGGCATCGCTTTCAGGGAGAGATGCTGTCTGAACGATAGGCGTAGGGATTTGAACTTAATATTTTTGTTTATTTAATATTTTTAGGAAGTATGCAAAATCTACAGCACTTCGGTGGGCGTATATCGAAGTCGAATGTTTTCCGCAATCAAATCGAAAACGTTAACATATTCGAAAATGTTTTATTATTATCTTTTGTTATACTCAGTCATATTACTGCTATGTAATAAATAATTATAATTATTTTATATTCTAAGTGAGCTTTGTTGTATTTTAGCGACCGACACAGTTGATTTCCCGACACAACGTTTGACAATGAGTCGTGAAATGAAGGATACTGACGGTAGCGAAGAGTTGCGTCAAACATTTGGCGTTTTCGACAAAGTAAGTAACGTTGGGCGTTTTTAGTTTTATCGTGGGCCTATTTGGTTCTACGCTCCGCTTATTATGCATTCCGTGAAATGGCCAGACGGGTCGACCGATAAGGTGAAGCGATAGTTAAGTGGCTATACAAACAGCTGTTAGCTTCTAGCTTTAAAGATTTTGTCATGTGTTTAGAGGATAGCTAAAATATTTGCGTACAAAATTGTTCGTAAAACGTATTTTTTCTTATTCAAGTGGAACTCCCAGCAACATATCGAGAAGCTAACATTACACATTTCTTTACTATTTAAAAATGTCCGTCATACCATAGACGAATATTTAACAAAATGTTTGCTTTTGGATAATTTTTAAATCACATTGGTTTACCCGAAAAAAATTAGTATTTTTAATATTTCCAACTTTTGGACAGTACGCCGGGACTCAATTTGTTTCAAACGATTTGTACAAAATTCTTTTTTCTCAAAAATGGTATTTCTGGTATTATTGTCAAAAATGCTTTACCCGCCATTTGAAACAAATAATAATTGCTCAAAAGTTCTTTGCTGCAGGAAGTTCGAATTTATTATACTTTTCTTTGTTTTTCTACGAGTTTCAAAGATTTATTGCAAAGATAAATTATTTTGACCACACTTTTTGCATTTCACAGGAATGAAAAATAAGTACCATAATTTCGCTCATTCCACAGCTGAAGGTGGTATGCTGCCGTGCTTTGTCACTGTTTACATTAGATTTTTTGTTTTATTATGTTTCTTTAGTTTGTTGCTTATTTTTCAGTAAATCTGACATTCAATAATTCTGTATTATAGGATTTTGTAGAACGGTAATAAATTTTTACTTTTTAATCAGTATCATATTATTTGGTTACGAGCGGAAATCAGTTGTTGTTGCTGCAAACAATAAATATTATTGACGCGGATACGCATTATTTTTCTAATCTGTCACGCCTATCCACAGCCTTTCGAATTGTCGCTGACCTTGGGGGCGCATGAACATTTACGAATGAAATTTCAGACAAAATTGGGACGACAAAATTTCATTTTGCATGCTATATATTTCTACAGTTTCAAGTATCGTTCGGTTCCGTACGAACATTTTTCGGCGGTAAAACAGCGTTTTAGCATTGCAAATGGTAGTAGTAATTTTAAGAAATATATACAGAAACATACATTTAGCACTTAGGAACATTTTAATAAATAATATGGATTCAGCCAACCGTGAGGGTGTTAGGTGAGTTGGTGAACGGAAGTGGGTGACGGGTGAAATTTGACGAGCCTGGGTGATTTGGATTAAAGTTGAGGGTTGGCGCGGCCAGTCTTTATGGAGCCCTTTTTTAACACATGCCAATAATAAAATTGTTGTATTATATAAGGTATAATAACAAGTTGGCGTGTAAATAGATTGAGTGTTGCTAGGCCCCGATTGGGGATTGTCTCTAGCTTCCAACGTAAAGTTTTCTGAGCTCCTTTTAAGGTCTAGAAAAACAAAATACACCGGGAATAAATTAAAGACCACCGATACTGCCATTTTCATCACATATCGAACAGCAAAACCCTTTAATAATTACTTCAACAGCCAAAAGGTCGAAAACTTCTAAAATTTATGAATTAAAACTTTCAATAAAATTTACAATTGTATGCCCCTGTTGCTTCCCGTATTAGATAAATAATACGCTAATGCAATTGCTTGCATACGTTGTGTAGCTCCATTAAATTTCCACATGATTAAAGGCATATCTAATGTAGGTTTGAAACATGCCCCTGCTGCTTCCCGTATTAGATGAATAATACGCTAATGCAATTGCTTGCATACGTTGTGTAGCTCCATTAAATTTCCACATGATTAAAGGCATATCTAATGTAGGTTTGAAACAATGTGTGATTCTCATTTTCCAAAAATTCGGCTCCCTAATGCTTGACTCCATTTTGGGTGCATACACTAGGGTTGTCCATTTGTCATAATCACGAATTGATTCACGCATGTTTGTTCGTGTTTATCAAATGACATTCTGAATCGGACAGCTATGTTCGCGGTCTACTTGCGTATTATAATATGCGAGAAAAATTCGATTAATAATGGTGTTTTCACGTGTACGCGATCAGTGACGCGTTGCTGCGTCGCAAATCGTGTACGCGAACATAAAGGAAAATCGTGATTTGTTCGCGTTCATCGCTTTTACGATCGTGAACTGACTTGACAAAAGAACAACCCAGGTGTGCGCACCTAAAGTGGAATCACGCATAATGCCTGTCATATGCATAAGCATTATTCCGTGTTCACGAGCAAATTTAATGTAATAATGACGTCACAATCAAATATCTCATATAGGTAAGCTCTTAAGGCGTGTTCACACGGTCAAACATTTTGATCAAAATTTGAAAGCATCTTTTCTGCTTTTTTGTAATTTTGAATGTGCGAACACTATTCAAACTTGTCGGAGATATAAATTTAGCCAATAACCGATGAGATGTATTTCCTGAAAAAGTTTGAGCTCAAATTCTGAAACATCATAACTTTCCTTTAAAGATCTCCGTGAAATTTTGAGCTCAAAATTTGAGCAAAAAGTTTGAACGTGTGAACACACCTTTAGTATTCGTGAAGAAAACCAGCTTAATTCAAAAAATGTTCTCAAAAATATCGGTAATTTTACTTGTATTTTCGCGGGCGCAAAATGGCTAGGTTCCAATTTTAAATCACTCAGTTTTGCGTTGAATCTCAGTTGACTAAAAGCGTCCCATAATAATTTTTATGCAAAATTACAACATAGGATGATTGGTGGAGTCATTTTAAGGTTACTCGCGCATAAACATATGGGTACCATCACATTTTGCAATATACGGTGTGGAATCCGCATAATTGAATGTAATGGAAGTTAGACTTTAACTGAGACGTCATAAACGAAATGGTCTTTTTGCTTATTAGATATTGTTCGTGAACAAAGCCCTTTTAATTTAAATTCGATATATAATATTTTCGTCGCGAACCGAAAATAATTATTGCAAAATTTTAGCAAAATAACAAAACAGGATCGTCATTGGGTTATCTTATCTTTAGTAAGTCGCACATAATGCGAAAGGGAAAATATTGTGTCTTAAGGTTGAGTAAATTTTGACTGCAGTGACGAAAATTTTATGGGAAAATAGATGACAGAGGGCTGTGAAAACTCGTATTACGGGGCACAGAGCTGAACAAACACAATAGCATAAAGGTAAAATGTTTGTTCGGCAGTTCATCGTCTGTTGATCTTTAATATAATGTGGCCCCGTAAACGTTTGTTAACTCAAATAGTGTCCGCAAAACTATTCATGTACCTAATTCGTAGTTAATAGGTTTTTAAATGAGTACAAGAATAACAAAAGTGTAGATTTTGATGCACTTTCTGATCACTCAGTGTTCTTGCAACGCAACTAGTGCTGTGGTGACATAGTACTATAATTTATCGTACGATTAATCCAGCAAAGATGCGGTTCCAATAGAAACTCGCAAAAGCTTTAGGTACAGACCGTAAGCCGGGTACAGTGGCTCTAGATCGATTCAAAGCGCACTACAGTGCAAAGCCAAATTATCGTAATAAGTTGTACACTCCAACGAACTTTTTTATAACTACAACCACCTACCCATAAACTTCATAATACGGCTGATATCTCAATCATCATCTGTTAGTGGTGTACTTTGTATGATGCAGCCTCCAATCCGTTGACTGGCGCCTCGACAGGGTCAAAATCTGTGGAGGTGGGGCACGGGGCACGAATCGGAGTCGGCTTCTATGCATCGAACTGGGGCCGGGTGCACGAAAACGGGTGCCGCGGGTTCGTACGGTTCAATTTCGTCGTAATTTTCTCAAAAATTTTGCGAGGGGGCATGAACCGGAGCGATGTCGCCACGAACCAGGTGCTATGGGGCCCTTCCCCAGCTTCCTCTCTCTAGCAAGATGCCAGATTGAAAACGATTGGTCAATTAAATCTTTGCTTATTCAGCAGCCGGAGCAGTGTCTGAGCAATATAATAATAATATTTATTACTGCTTGCATAGGTTAAAGTAACCGGTTGTCAGAGTACTTTTGAATCATATTTTTATTATTACAGGATGCCGGTAGTATATCAAATGGTTTTGGGCAGGATCTGGGATACGTTGAAACGAATTTGGATGGAAAAATAACTACTGTCGATAAGGTTGATGCCGAGATGATTCGAAAAGCGGTAGTACGAGACGGTAATATATTTATTATAAATAATGTCATGCAAGTTTAGACTCTGTTACTTGTACAAAATAGGGCACCAAGTTTTCTCGTCATGGTCATCGTGGTGTTTCGTCAAATTTAATGAGTGATTGGCTTCTCTAGTCGAAAATGTTACTGATTCTGAACCAGAAAGGCCCGAATTTTGCCAGTTGGGTTGTAGAAGGGAAGGAAATCGGTTCACTTGGTCCCGGTTGGCAGGTTGATAATTTAATCAAGAATTCAAACTTTTTGGTGTTCTGAACTCTCTTTAAAGTAAAAAATAATAGTAAACCGGATTACATTAAGGGTGACGTCTCGGCTATTCTTAAAACATTTATTCATACATACGTTAGTTAAAAGGACGAGAGCTTCGAAATTTACCGGTCGCATATTTCAATTCGCCGTGATTCCAGGTTCCAGAACATTTGGGCCACTACGCCCTTTGCTGACAACCTTCGCTCCTCTAAATCGCGACCTCTTCAGTGATGAAAGTCCGACCCTGAAATTCTTCGGTTGACAACGAAAAATGCCGTTTTGACACTAAAAATTCTATAATAACAGTTTCTACGTAGAAATGAACAAGTATGTAGTATTGGTGGTGCAGCGACTGCTAGTAATTCATCTTAAGCACCGATTACGTTAACGACGCTTTTGAGTTAACTAAAATTTATTTACCTGCCACTCTCTTATTCGTTTCTTCCTCCGCATTCCTCAGGGTGACTATTGATCTCATTGATCCCGCATTTGCGACCCATATTTAAGAGAGGCAAAAAACAAGTATGCTATGCTAGTGTTTTATTTATACCCAATATATGAAACACGATTGCAGCAAGGCATATGCTTTTCGGTATTCTAAAGTTCCCCTAAATGGATCGCCGAAAGCTTCTTACACATTTTGGGCTTAAAGAAACTCCAACAACATGCTGTCACTTTAACCGATTCGTATTGCGTTATGTGAACTTGTTTCAGGCCAAGAAGTCGAAACATTCCGCGTTTGGCTTTATCCGAACATGCAAAAAGACTACATCGCTGCTAAGAAAGAGGGAATTTTTCATAACTTGTTCTGGCTTCTCCATTAGCTGAAAATTTTGCCAGGGAGCATGAACCGGGGTCTCCTGGTTCGGAAATGGGTGGGGGCGAATTTTGCCAAGGGGCGTGAACTGGTGTCCCCCTGGCTTGAACTAGAGGGCGAACTGGGGGTGGCCGAAATTTAAAAATTTTCAAAATTTAATGCGAAAAACGCTGAAATTGTTAAATAGGCTCCGAAACGTCGTTATTGAGGTGAAAGCAACGTTTCAGCTAATTTCTTTGGCTGAAACTAGTCAAATTTTTAACTTCGGAAAGGGATTTTTGTAAAAAATTTTGTCAGGGAGTTTTTTAGCCGGGGGAAGCCAAAAATTTTGCCAGGCGCCTAACCGGGGGGGGGGCGCTCTTTTTTTCCAGCGGGCACCGAAAAATGCCAGGGGCCCCACTTTGGAAAATCCAGTTGTTACTGTATTGTTTTGAAGCATTAGTTTTAATTTTTGCAATTTTCTACAGGTGGTTTATTTCACTGAGCTACCCCAAATGGGTCCATTTGAAAAATTCTACATCGTATTTCCGTGCTTTCTCTTTTTCCATACAGCTATAAAGTATTGACCACTACACTATAGCGTGATGAACAGGTACCTTTCGATGCGTCTCGAGACAATAATGGTGCGGAAACTTAGATCTAAGATATCATTACTCTGTCTTGATATATGAGCCAAAAATTGCTCAAATCTGGCCAAAAGTGGACCGGACTTACAACTTTTTCGATGTGTACATATGTTTTTAGATTTTTGCATTATTTTTTGGCATTAAGTCTGTTTTGAAGTGTATTTGTGCATGTGTCAAAATATAATACTAGTATTGAGGATCAAATTAAAAAAGTTATTGCCGTGTTGAGTAACATTTGGTGTGTTGTCCTACTAAGGTCTGCCTATCTTGCTTTTTGCGCTTTTCTGCTAAATTTGGGCTTTTTTCAGTTTTTTATTTTTGATTCGCCATATCTTACGATGCTGCAAGAAATTAAAAAAAATACCATTCGAGACGACCTAGGCAATGGCTCGTAGTTGCCACAGAAAAAGTTTTGGATGTATCTTGAAAACTGACAAACTAGTTTTACTTTAAAAATGGCGTCTTATGATATTTTGAAATTATAAATATTTTTAAGTCCTAATCTGTTTTTCTTTTTCCAGTATACATTTTTACCCAAAAATTTTTTTATTCATTGAATAAGTGGCTTAACTTGAAATATTGGTACAGAACTGTTAGTTACAAAAAATTTCATTTCTAATCATGTTAATATATTTAGAGTATTATCGTGGATGTAATACGTCTAGCTTTTTCACAGTCTTAGCCTAAGTTAGCGATGTATGATTTTGGATTTTATGTATCTCGTTATTTAGACCGAAATTTAAAAATTTTATCCGAGACGACTTGCGCAATGTTTTGTAGATTCTGGAAAAAAATATGGACATATCTAGAAAATTGACAGACTAAATTTAGTTTGAAAATGGTATCTTGGGATATTTGCATATAATCTGCCATTATGAATATTTTCTTGTATTGTGATTTCTAGTAGCTCGCGCCCGCTATGCTGTTTTCCTCCTTCTGTGGATCTTGATCTCTTCTTCTGCGCGAGGTGATGCTTTATCGGCCGGTCGGCGGACTAGTTTCTTCTGGTTTCCCCTTTCGCTTGCCTTGGGGCAGGGCCCGGTCGCGCCGCCCGCGCGTCGCCTTCGTTTCCGCGGGCTTTTTCCCGGGGCATGTTTTCAAATCAGGTTTGAAACACCGCGAAGAGGTTCTTCAGAGGGAACTTGCTGGAGAGAACGGCTTTTTACAAGGTATTTAAACTTTTTTCTTCAGACTTCCTTGTTTGGACTTTTTTTGCTCATTTTTTTCATTCTTTTTACCGTTGGACCGAAGAACGCCAAGTCTCCCGGACGGGACGGACCGGAGAGTTCCCCCAGGGGTGCGAGGGGGGGGGGGGGGGGCGGGGGCTCCTCTTTTGGGCCCGGCAGATCCGCGGGGGCCCCGCGGCCCCACGGCGGGATATCCCTTTATTGCTTTGTTTTTGTTTTTTTTTTTTTCATTTTTTTCCAGGTTTCTCAGTTGCCTACTTGGCCGCCCGGCAGGCTCTTCCTACTGCACCTGCCACGGCCGGCTTTTCCTTTTTTTCCCCTTCTATCTCCTCCACGGGCGGAGCCTCTACGGGGGGTGGCGCTACGGGATTGCGGCAGGAGGGCTTGCACATCGAGCGACGCCGCCGCGAGTACGCCTCCCCTCGGCCACGTCCGTGGGCTGCAGCTAGCTGCTTGCGCCCTTCCACGTGCGCCTTCTCAGGCTCCGCCTCCTTGCTTCGCCCACCTTCTGTGGAACATCTGCGCGGGTTGTTCGGAACGGCATTTCCGGACCGCCGGACCAGTCGCGCCTTGCCAATCCATCTTTTCTGTATCTTCTTTTTTCAGTAGCTTCTGCATGCAGATCGTATACAGGACTGTCTTTATATCGTGCCTCCTAGAACACTAACCTCCTTTTTCGCAAATCTTTCTAGGTGGAACAATCCTAATACATCCAATCTCTTACCGCCAGTCCTACCCCCGCTTCCTTCCCTCCAACCTTCTTTCCGACCCTCCACACACTTCTCAACAAACACCTTCGATATCACCTCAGTATTCTATACATTAGCGTACTTTCTTGCGCTTGCCATGGTTGAAAGCTTCATCTTTTTCCCCTCCACGTCTTAAACTTAACAAAATCAAAACCCGACCACCAAAAAAAAAAAACCCTCAACGACCAGGCAAGGCTCAAGAGCACAAAAAAAATCAAAACACAACAACAAAAAAAGCCCAAAAAATAAAAAAAAAAAGCCAATCTTTTCTTTTTCCAGATAAACCCAAAAAATCATAAAAGGGCAACAAAATGACAAACAGTCAAAAAACCCAAACCAAACCAAAAACAAACAAACCACCCCCACCAAAAAAAACACAAAAACCCACACCCCCAAAAAAAAAACACCACAAAAAACAACAACAGAAAAAAAATCACAAACAAAACCCAAAATAGCACCCAATATGCTATATACCTCCTTCAGTGAATATAGAACTTAATTTCTTCACAAGGGTGAATGTTAAAACATCAATTGGGCGGACTAAGAATCATTCTGGGTTCTCCATTCGCTAAAAATTTTGCCAAAGGGCATGAACCAGTTGCCCCCGGTTCCTAATCGGGGGCGCCTGATTTTTCCAGGGGCATTTTGTCAAAAAAATATGGTTCAAAATCAGGTCTGAAACACTGCCAAAAAGCTTTTGATGGAGAGAACAAGCTATTTTGAAGTGAATTTTGACAAAATTTGTGAAATTTTTGGCTTCAGAGTGGAATTTTAGTACAAATTTTGATCAAATTTTTTATACTTTGGACCGATTGAAACAAAAAATTTGCCAAGACGCAACGAACCGGAGAGAGCCCAAAATTTTGCCAGGGGCGCGATTCGGGGGGGCACCTGTTTTGAACCAGGGGGAACTGAAAATGCCAGGGGGCCCCACGTTGGAAAAGCCAGTTATTACTGTATTGTTTTGATTTTGATTTTAATTTTTGCAAATATTTACAGGTGGCTTATTTGGCAACAAGTCGGCACGACAAACTGTTCCTACAACAACTGGCAAGGTCGGTTTTTCCTTTGTAGCTCAATCAATGGCCTCTACGGGCGGTGGTGGTACAATGTTTGGCGCAAATGGGATTGCGTTTGGAGGGCAGGCACAGCAAACTACGCAGGCACTAGAACAGTTCCCATTGGCGACGTCTAGTGGAATGCAGCCAACTACTGGTGCAATTTCAGGTGCAACTGCGAATGCTGCGCCTACTTTATTTGGAACAACTGCAGTGGTTGATCAAGGCGGTTTGTTTGGAACGGCAGTGCCGATTGCATCGGAACAGTCGAGCTTTGCTAAATCATTTGGTTGGTAACTTCTGTTTACAGTAGTGAATGCAGGTGGATCATGTTATCGTACTGTTTATATTAATAGCCTCCTGGTACACAAATCTGATTTTTGGTAAAAAATTTGCTAGTTGGTGCAATCCTTAAACATCTAATCTCTTACCGCCAGTTCTATTCCGGCAACTTTCTTTCAATATTTGCGAGTCGCCACAAACTTATTAAAAATACCTTCGATTTAGATTCATTAAAATAGAAAGGCATGACTCTTGCGCTTGCACATGGTTGAAAGCTTCATCTTTTTGCTACATGCAACTGGTGGTTCTTTTTGTTATTATCTTTTGAACAAAATTATTTCATAACATGCGATGCAGCAAGAAATTAAAAAATACCATTCGAGACGACCTAGGCAATGGCTCATAGATGCGACTGAAAAGTTTTAGGATATATCTTGAAAACTGACAGACTAGTTTTACTTTAAAAAATGGCGTCTTATGATATTTTGAAATTGTAAATATTTTTAAGTCCTAATCTGTTTTTCCTTTTCCGGTATAAATTTTTGCCCAAATTTTTTTTATTCATTGAATAAGTGGCTTAACTTGAAATATTGGTACAGAACTATTAGTTTCAAAAAATTTCCTTTCTAATTATGTTAATACATTTAGGGCATTTTCGTAGATGTAATACGGCTTGCTTTTTCACTGTCTTAGCCTAAATAAGCGATATGATTTTGGGTTTTATGATTTCGTTATTTAGACCAAAATTTAAAAATCTCATCCGAGACGACCTGCGCAATGTTTTGTAGATAATGAGAAAAAATTATGGACATATCTAGAAAATTGACAGACTAGATTTAGTTTGAAAATGGTATCTTGAGATATTTGCATATAATCTGCCATTATGAATATTTTCTTGTATTGTGATTTCGTACCTAGCACCCCAATATACTATATACCTCCTTCAGTGAATATAGAACTTAATGTTTTCACAAAGGTGGTTGTCACAAGGGTGACTGTTGAAACATCAATTGGGCTGACTAAGTATCATTCTATGCTGCAAAAGTTGAGCTAAACATTCTTTTGGGGGCTCAAAAATGCTTAAAATCTAATATTTCGTACCTATCACCACCAGTATGCTATATACCTCTTTAAGTGAATATAAAAAAATAATATCGGCACTATTGTGACTGTCTGAACTTG